>VIYE01000010.1:0-21958 GCA_008037345.1 Messastrum gracile | reverse complement strand
CCTGCGCCGGCCAGCACCCAGGACTGCGGCCGGGGGGCGGAGAGGTCGAAGAACGACGCCGCCCCGCGGTCCGCGACTGAGACAAGCACGTTGGCATGCGGCGGCAGCTGCTGCAGCGCGCGCGAGAGGCCCGAGGCAGCCGCTGACAGTGGCTCTGGGGGCATGGCGCCATCGATGACTGCGAGGGGAGAGGGGGGAAACGGGGCGGCGGGAGGGGGCGGCGGAGAGGTTGGGAGTACGGGAATGACGGGGAGGAGGCGCTGCTGGGCTTTGCTGCTGTCCTGGCGCCCCGGCCCGGCTGCGGGCCGCACGCCCCTGGCCTGAGCTGCGCTGCTCGACGAGCAGCGCGGTTGCAGGTTTGAACCGCCAGCGGAGGGGCCCCCTGGCGCACCTATCGCCAGCCACACGGGCGGGGGCGTGGAGATGAGGGGCACAGGCAGGCTCTGCGGCGGCTGCGGGCTGATGAGCAGGCCCAGCGGCCAGCCATTGGAGTTCACGAAGGCCCTGTTGTTGACGAGCACGGCGCACGACGACGCCAGTGGCTCGTCGGGCCGCATGCCGTGTATTGCAGGGGCAGGCCCCCTTGCCGGCGGTTTGGAACGCCGCGCCGCTGCGCTGGGACGCTGCTTCTGCTGCTGTTGCTGTTGCTGATGCTGATGCTGTTCCTGCTGCTGCTGCCGTCACTGCTGTGCCGCTGCTGCTGCGCGGAGGGGCGGGCCGGGGTGGCGCCGCTGCGCTGCGCCTTGCTGCCGCTGCACGCCACGCCAACCACCGCCGCGGCACCTCCTCCTGCCGCCCCAGCGCGTGTCAGCTGCACGATTCCAGCTGGCTACTGCTCTTAAACGTCCGGTCTTGCTTCATATCCGGCTCAGATCGCTCGGTCCATCGGCGGATTGTCCAACCATACTTGGCGTGTGGTGTAATGGATTTCACGCAGCCCCGAGGCCTCCATTGACCGCCAGAAGGCGGCCACCGCTCTGCCTACGGTAGTGCGCGTGCCTGCGGCGGCACCTGCGGCGGCACTGCGCACGATGCATGCGGCTGCGCCAGGGCCCGGCCCTGTATGTATGCATTGGGCTTGCCCATACCTGCAACAGCTCGCAGCTGGCTTGTCGCCATGCGCACGCCCACCTGCGACGCAGCCCGTTGCGGCGCGGGTGCTCACCGGTGGCCGCGACTCAACCACCACGGTGCCCCCGACCCCGCGTCCCATCAGCATCAGCCCTTTCTCCCCTTCGCAAAACATCAGAGTCAGCTGCGTCGCATCAGCTCCATTGAACGGACCAACACGTCCCTGCTGGCTTGCGTCAGAGCAGTGCGGGCAGCATGCGGGCATTGGCAGCGGGGATTTGGTCGGCGCGTCCGTGGGTGACGGCCAGCATCACGCACGTCGCATGTGATTGCGAGGGCCGATGAGGGCGTGGGCAAAAACGCCATGGAGGCTTCATGCACAGGATGGGCAGGGGCCAAGCGAGCCACCCATTTGAAACGCGCAGCGACAGATGGGGCACACCTCTGTGTGTCCCCCTGCTTAGTCATGACGTGGGTGCGGGAGGGGCCGAGGCCAAGCATGAAGCTCTGTCACCCACCTGAGGGACGTAGAGGCCGGGACGCCGCTGGCGCTGGAACCCCCGCTTGGAAGGTTCCTCGGGAAGGAACCTCGGGCCCTCCGAGCCGAACGCCAGCCTGTGGCTCGGCGGCTCGGCCCAATCGCCTAATCCGCCTGGCACCCAACCCCCGCCTATAGCGTGCCGCAGGCAGCGCCTGGAGATCGCCCTCAACTCACCGCTGGGTCTCATGAGGACATAGTCCCCGGGGCACGGCTGGGGACCTGCTTGACCGGGGGACCTGCAGCCACCGCTGTCACCCGCCGCCCGGGCCCTCATTCTTCCAAGGAGGCCTCAAGGTGGTGCCTGTCGGGGGCTTCGCTACAGCACGCAGGAGCACTGCATATTTACTATACACACACCCCAGGACGCGCCGGTCTTAAGGAAGATGGCGCGGGCACCGGCGTCGTGGGCCCCCGCCCTCGCCCTGCTCCTGCTCTCGTGGTAGGTGTTGTACCACTCGCTTGTGATCTTAGCAGACTCGGGCCGTCCGCCCTGGTGGAAGCCGGTCGGGGGCTGGCGGGGGGTGGCCCTCCCGGGCGCGGGATGATTGCGTGGACATGTGTGGCAAGGTGTGGGTGTGTGGGGCTGGGGGCAGCCCCGCCCACGGAGCTGGGAGCCGCGCGGCGAAGCTCGCGGCCACTTGCAGGCCGCGGCCACGTGTTCGCCCAAACCCGCCCGCCCGCCCGCGCCTTTCCCCTGCAGCAGCGCCGCCGCCTTGGCGGCCAAGGTGCCGTCCCAGCCGTCGATCGCCATCAAGACGCAGCTGCAGACGACCACGCCCACGTGCACCACCAAGCTCACAAACGCCGGCAAGACGGCCATCACCGCCGACATCAAGGCCCTCATCACGACCGCCGCGCCGGGCAGCCCCAAGGCCGTTGTCGTCACGGCCTCTGCGGTGCGTGCGCCCGCCCGCTTGCCCGCCCGCCCACCTGCGCGGCAGCGCATGCCCGGGGGATGCCGCCTCATGAGGCGGCCCCATGATGCGGACGCGGCGCGGTCGCCCGCCCCCCCCCCTGCAAAGCTCATGGCACATGCGCACCTCCCTCCTTGACGCACACGCCTGATTGTAGGGCTGCGCAAGCGGCACGGGCGGAGTCGTCTACACCTATGCCACCACCGTGACGAGCGCCGACGCACGCGCCCAGACCGCGGCCGTCGTTTCGGCGATTGGCAGCACCGGCACCGCCTCAGCGCCGCTGCTGGCCAACGCCGTTGCGGGCATGCCCAAGACCGCCAAGGCCTTCCCGGCCGGCACGACGCTCACGGCTGTTGTGAACGCCAGGTGTGTGAGTGGGGACCTGGGTGGGCCAGAGAAGAGTGAGGGGCTGCTTGCTGCCGCCTCTGCCGTGCACTCGCAGAGAAGCGTCCGTCTCAGGCCACCTCGCTGGACTGCCCAGGCTTTGTGGTGCCTTGACTGCCTGGCATTACAGGCCCGCCCACCGCCCACGCAGCTCAGCGATCCAAAGCCCCGGCACCCCCACTCCGCACACTGGGGCGCCGCCTGAGCCCCACCTCAACCTGGCCCCTGGCCCCCCCTTCTCCCCCTGCAGCCACGCCATCCTCGTCGACTTCGACATTGGCAACGGCGGCCCCTACCCCCGCGGCGTCGGCTCCCGCGCCGTCAACATCAACTTTGGCTCTGGCGCCGGCGTGCCCTACTCCCTCACGGCCGACACGGGCAGCAGCCTGCTGGAGATAGTGTGCAACGTGCAGCAGGGCGGCGACAAGTGCTCCGTCTCCGGCGCCTACGCGCTCTCGCCCTCCAATGCCCTCCCCAACTGCGCGGGAACGGGGCTGGTGTGCGAGCAGAGCGCCACTGGGGAGTCTGGCTGCTTCTTCACCCAGGGCCTGACGGGCGGCACCGGGTGAGCGGGCGGGGCCGGCTGGGGGGGGGCGGCGGGGTCGGCTGTGCGGCCGGCGGGGCCGGGTGCATGGCAGCTCAGCATGCGGCAGCGGAAGGGGCGATGGACCTAGCGCGTGAGTCGTGGCAGTGCCGCTGCGAAGCCAAGCCTGGCTCACCTGCAACCCGGCTCCGCACCCTCCCTGGCCAGCAACCCAACGCACCCTCCCTGGCTTTGTGGCCCACCCACGCGCTCGGGGCAGGTTCAACGGCAACGCGGGCAGCATCGGCCGCGACGTCGCCGTCTTCCAGGGTGTCCAAGGCGCGGGCCCGGGCGGGCTGCCGCTGCCCAAGGCCCTGTTTGCCTGCTCCACTGCGATTTTCTCGTGAGCGGCATGGGGAGCGTGCTGTTTGGAGTTGGGTGGTGCACGGGCGCCTGGCAACCGCCGGCCAATTGCTTTTCGGCAACCGCCTGCCACGTGAGGCGGCTTTGCAAATAACCCCCATCCCACGCGCCCGCAGGTGCCCCGAGAATGGGACCGAGTGCCTCGCACGTCACCAGTCCTGCCCCCTCAACATGACGGCGTCCAACAACGAGAAGTGCCACACGGCGCCTGTGGGCATCGAGGCCGGCTGGACGTTTGCCGCCAGCAGCTCCACCCCTGGCCCCAGCACCATTGCCGTCCCCCAGCAGGCCTATGACCAGGGGCTCATCGCGCAGCGCACGGTGGGGACTGAGGAGGGGTGGGGAGGGCGGCGCAGCCGGCGTGAAGTGGGGCGCGCGGGCGAACAAAAGTGGGAGCGGGAGCTCTCTGGTAACAACTGGAAGCGAACTGGCGGGCCGGCCGCGCCAAGACAATGCCGCTCGCTGCGCAATGGCGGACAAAAGTAATCACCATTACTGGCCAGCTATGCCTGACTAGTTGGCAGCCCCACCCAACACGCGCACCTTGCCACCTCCATCCCGCCGTGCCTTCCAAAACCCCAGATCGGCTTTTGCTACCTCGACCCCGCGACCAACAAGGACTGCGCTGCCCCCCAGGGCCACGCGGCCAACAGCTACAACGTGCTGGGGCCACAGCTGCCCAACGGCCTGTCGCCGTCGTCGCTGGTGGCGGTGCCGCTGACGCCGTTTGTGTACACCAACGCCGGCACCACCGCGACGGCCACCAACGAGTTTAGGTGTGCTCAGCAGGGGTCCGCAGAACGGAAAGGGAAGGAAAGAGAGGGAATGGATTGGAACAAAAGGGGAGGGGCTGCCTGCGCGTCCTGCGCCCGACATGCTGTAATCAAGGGCTTTTGCGGGCGGGCACACCTCAAGGGGGACGGCAGGAGGCCTGGCGCCCTACGGGCAGCTGGAAGCCTTTTCAGCCGCCTAGTGGGGCGACTGAAAAACTGTTGGTCCCCCCCGCTCAACCAGGTGCTTCGTCCTCAACCCCACCACCCCTGCACTTTTGCGCCCCGCCCCTGTGCGCAGGACCAACATCACCGCCGTGAGCGTCCCCACCTATGGGTCGCCCAACTCCCCCACGGTCGTGACGCTTCCGAGCCACTCCACCGTTCTGTGGGACACGGGCGCATACGGAGAGTACCAGGTAGGTGCATGCACGCGTGCAGCTGTGCGAGCGCGTGCGCCTCGCCACCAGCAGGAGCGCCCAACGCCCTCGCAGCGTGCCGGCAGGAAGGGGTTAGGGTAAGCCCTGAGCACGCATGCTGGCTGAAAAACACCGCCAGCTAGGACAGGCGGAGGGCAGAGGGCTCAGCCATCTGTTGCTCGCGTGCCGCACACCGTGAGCTCGCCTGCCAGCGCTGAGAAAGGCAACCAACAAGCTGCCCCTCGCTTCATCCTCCCTTGCCCTCGCCTGACGTTGCTGTGGCGTCGCCACAGGTCCCACAGGATGTGTACAATGCCTACATTGCCTATTACGAGGCCGCCAAGGCGGTGAGCGGTTGAGCACGTAGCGCATGCAGTAAACTCCCTGCTGTGCAGCTGCCACGCCAGCAGTGCTGCTGTCGGACACACACACGCTTGCCTTGTGTAGCTGCGAGCGCGTTCACCCCCCTGCAGTTGGCTCGCCAGCGCTCACGCCCGCCGAACCTTCGGGCCCCGCTTAATGCGCGCGCCGTCATGCGCCCTCGCTACTGCAGGCGCTGCCCTCCGGCTCTGGCGTCGTCACCTGCCCCAACCCTGCATCCATGTGAGTTCGGGGGCCTTGTCAAGCATGCGCTGTTGCCCCAGGCCAGGCGCCAGCTTGCGGGCGGCAAGTGCACGCAGGGGCACAGCCGCTGGCCGGCTCCCAGAAACCGGCCGACTGCCACGAAGGCGAAAAGCTGAATGCCTGTGAGAAACGCCCTTGAAATGGTGCAACAGCTGAGGCCCGGCTGGCGGCGCACAGTTTAATGCAAATGCGTTGCCCTGCAGGCCTGCCCCATTCCCCTCGTTCCCACGCCCTCACCGCCCGCCCTGCGTGCCCGCCACCCTCGCTCCATACACTTTCCTCTGATGCGCAGGTGCGGGCAAAACCTGCCCCAAGACGCAAACGGCAATATTTTGGAGTCGGCGTGCAAGATGATCTCCTTCGGCTCGAACCCCACCCAGGCCCAGATTGACGCCGCCAAGGCCACGCTGCTGGGGCTGTACCCTGCGTCCATTGAGCTGCAGCTCCAGGCAAGAAGACGGGAAGGGCGCCCGGCAGCCGGGGCGGCACGCATCGGCTAGGTTCGTGCCCCCGCGCCTGGCCCTTCTGCAGGGAGGCGCAGCTGTGTTTTCGCACAGTAGCACACGGCCCCACCCGCCCGCCTCCGAATAAGCGTCTGCTGGCTGGGTACCTGCCCATGCAACCCACCCCCAATCAAACAGGGCAACGTGAATGCAGCGGTGCCCGGCGCGTTCCAGGTCAACGAGTGCGGCGGGGCCGGCGGCACGGGCACGCTGGCCGTCGCGGTCTGCTCCTACACGCGTGCGGGGCAGGCTGTGAACAACCTGTGGTTTGCCGGCACCTGGTTCACCAACAGGTGCGCGCATGTGTGGGCCACAAGTTGCCCTGCCGCAGCGTGCGGCTGCCCTCAGGGTTGCGCTTGTTGCCCACAGCCCCCTGCTGATGCCGCCGCTGCAGTGCTTGAGCAAGAGTGCCGCTGCCCCAGCCCATTCCTGCCCCATCCCCACGCTGACACTCACGACACACACCCTGCTTCCCTCCTCACCCCCCAACCCCCATGCGCCCCCCTTGTTGGCCGGCGGCCCCACCCCGCAGGTTTGTGCAGTTTGACGTCAGCGCGCCGATGCCCGGCTTCCCCAAGTCGTGGGGCCAGATGCTTTTCACGCCTATGGGCGTGAGCCCCAACTGCACGTTTTCGTAGAGGGCCAACGTGGCGCCACTGCTGAGATTCACATTGCGCCCTTTGGATCGGGCCCTTGCCAAGCCGGCCCCGCGATCACCTTATGCCCTTTCCACGCCTGCGAGCACTGAGCGTGAAAGCCCTCAGGCGCATGCTTTGATCCGCGCACTCAGTTGCGCGTTGCGCGCGCACGCTTGTTGAAGGCCGCTGCGGCCTCCAGCCTGGGCTCTCAATGTGCCACTTTCATCCCAATCGGTGCCCTTTTCGCCGTCATGCCTACCGCTGAATGGCTCAAGCCCCCCCTTCCCTGTGTGGACGCCCCTGCCTATCAGCTACAAACGGCCCGTGCGCACAACCGCACAGGCACATGATGCAAAGCAGCTGAGCTGCCTCCTTTTGCAGCTCCCCACATCTCTCGTCTGCCACCCCGGCACCCACGACGGCGCCTGGGGCCGAGCACCGCCCCTGGCTACGCTCTGCCTCTCGCCAGCAGGCGGAACGCCCCATGCACAAGCCACCACAATAGGGGCGACAGCGACACGTGCGCAACCCCTCAACCATGACTGCCTTGCGCGCGGGGCTGATGCTGACAAGCCCGTGCCCAACACTCACCAGCCTCCCTCTTCGTGCTGGCAACCACCTGATCTCTTGACAACCTGCAACCATGCAGCACTCGTCCAGCCGGCGTGAGCCTCGTCGCAGGCGCACGTCCCAGTGCCTTTGGCCGCGCGTGGCCCAGTCTCGCCTCCATGCACACGCGTGGCCCGCTCTTTATGGGGGCCTCGCTGCCGCTGTGCTTCCGTGTCTGCTGCCTTGCTTACTACACGGGCAATGGCATGCCATGTTGTAAACGCTTTTCTGGGGGCCCATGGCATTGCTGCTCGGCGTCTAATCAGCCTGTTCGCCAAACCCGCCCGCCCAACCCCCGCCCGTCTAAGGCCGCAAGGCAGCACCTTTTCCGCGGTCTTGCGGGGCTGCCAGGGCGAGGGTGGGGACCTGCCCCTGCCGCCAGCCAGCCGCCGGCCCCGGGGCACGCCTGGGCACCTCCGTCACCAGTCACCCGCTGCCAGGGCAACCTGAACGCGCCTCAAGGGCAGTGCCTGTCAGCGGCATCTGTACAAAACTCAAGGGCAGTGCATATCCTACTATCATATACACACCCCGGACGGGGAGCGACGAAGATGGCGCGGACACCGGGCTGGGCGCGCGCCCTCGCCCTGCTCTTGCTCTCGTGGTATGTGCTAGATCACCCGCTGGTTATTTTGGGAGCCGTTCGGGGCCGTCCGCCGTCCGGTCGGGGGAGGCGGGGCGGGAGGTGGCGGGGGTTGGCTCTCCCGGGCGGGATCATCATGCAGGTATGTGTGCACGATGGTGGGTGTGAGGGCGTGGGGGGCAGGCCCGCCCACGGAGGTGGGGACCGTGCGGCGAAGCTCGCGGCCACCTCGAGGGCGAGTGTGCCCATCGGGACTGCCCAAACCAGAGGCCGCCCCGCCCTCCCTCCCTCCCTCCCTCCCTCCCTCACTCTGCAGCAGCGTCGCCGCCAAGGCCAAGAAGCCGCCCCAGCCGTCGGTCGCCATCAAGACGCAGCTGCAGACGACCGCGCCCTCGTGCGCCACCAAGCTCGTCAACGCTGGAAAGAAGGCGGTCGACACCGACATGAAGGCCCTCCTTGAGGCCGCCGCGCCGGCCGGCCCAAAGGCGGTCGTCGCCACAACCTCTGCGGTGCGCCCGCGGCACGCGCGCCGCCCATGCGGCAGCGCACGCCCGTGGCATGCCCCTTGCGCATGAGGTTGTCGCTGTGCCGTCGCACTCGGCCCCCAGCAAATAAAGCACATGCCTCCTCCCTCCTTGCCGCCCACGCCTGGACGCAGGGCTGCGCCAGCGGCGCCGGGGGCGTCGTCTACACCTATTCTACCACCGTCACGAGCCCCGACGCGCGCGCCCAGACCGCGGCCGTCGTGACGGCCATTGGCAGCACGGGCACCGCCTCCCCGCCGCTGCTGGCCACCGCCGTCCCCGGCATGGCCAAGACCGGCAAGGTCTTCCCGGCCGGCACGACGCTCACGGCCGTCCTGAACGCCAGGTCTGTGATTGGGGACCGGGCCCGAAAAGTACGGGGGGCTGCTGCCACTTTGCGCATTACAACTGGCCGCCGTGCGCGTCGGGTTTTGTGGTGCGGTTGCTGGGTGCCGTCACAGCTCGGCCCACACAAGGGCACACACCCTGTTCCTGAAAGAGTGCAAGCACGCGTTGCAGCACTGGCAGCGCGCTGAAAGGCACGGGCGCCGGCAGCGCCCAGCTGTTCCCAACACGGCTGGTTGCCGCCGCCCCTGCTCTCCATCCCCACCTTTCAGCCACGCCATCCTCGTTGACTTTGACATTAGCAACGGTGGCCCCTACCCCCGCGGCGTCGGCTCGCGCGCCATCACCATCACCTTTGGCTCGGGCGCCGGCGTGTCCTACTTGCTGACCACCGACACGGGCAGCAGCCTGCTGGAGGTGGTGTGCAACGTGCAGCAGCAAGGCGGCCCGCATTGCTCCGTGCCCAACGCGTACACGCTGTCGCCCTCCAACGCCCTCACCAGCTGTGCGGGCACGGGGCTGTCCTGCGAGCAGAGCGCCACTGGGGACACTGGCTGCTTCTACACCCAGGGCCTGACGGGCGGCACCGGGTGAGCAGGTGGCTGGGCCAGCTGGGCGGCCGGCGGGGCCAGGTGCATGGCAGCTCAGCAGGCGGCAGCAGAAGGGGCGATCGAACCAGTGAGTTGGCAGTGCCGCTGCAAAGCCAAGCCTGGCTCCCCTGCAACCCGGCTCCGCACCCTCCCCGGCCAGCAACCCAACCATGCATCTGTGCCTTTGCCGCCCGACCGCACGCATGGCAGGTTCAACGGCAACGCGGGCAGCATCGGCCGCGACGTGGCCGTCATGCAGCGCGTCGTGGGCGCGGGCCCAGGCGGGCTGCCGCTGCCCAAGGCGATGTTTGCTTGCTCCACCACCTACTTCTGGTGAGCCTTGCTTTACGGTTTGGTGGTATAGGGCTCCTTGCTTGGCAGCTGCCAGCCGATCGCCTCTCAGTGACTGCCTCCTATCCATAGTTGAGCACTGGCATTTCACTTTGCCATAACCCCCATCACGCGCCTGCGCCCGCAGGTGCCCCGAGAATGGGACCGACTGCCTTGCGAGGCACCAGTCCTGCCCGATCAACATGACCGCGGCCAACGACGAGCGGTGCCACACGGCGGCCGTGGGCGTGGAAGCCGGCTGGACGTTTGCCGCCAACAGCTCCACCCCTGGCCCCAGCACCATCGCCGTGCCGCAGCAGGCCTACGACCAGGGGCTCATCGCGCAGCGCACGGTGGGGGCTGAGGTTGGGGGGCGGCGTGGCCGGCGTGAAGGGGGGCCGGAGGAACAAAACTGAAAGCCGGGGCCCTTTGGGAGAATAAAAGCGGAGTGGCAGGCCGGCCGCGCCAAGGCATCGCCGCTTGTGTCGTGATGGCGGACCCATCATCGGCGGCCAGCTGTGCATGTGACTCACTACGCATTTAAGGGCAACCCGACACGCATACATTCCCCACCTCTACCCGCCCTTTCCCCTTGAACACCCCAGATCGGCTTTTGCTACCTCGACCCCGCCACCAACAAGGACTGCGCCGCCCCCCAGGGCCACTCGGCCAACAGCTACAACGTGCTGGGGCCCCAGCTGCCCGACGGCCTGTCGCCGTCGTCGCTGGTGGCGGTGCCGCTGACGCCTGTCGTGCACACCAACGCTGGCGCCACTGCGACGTCCACCAACGAGTTCAGGTGTGTTTAGCTGGGAAGGACGCAAAGGAAGGCGACGCAAGGGAGGGAAGGGAGCTGAAGGAAAAGGTAGGGCTGCTTGCACCCCGCATGTTTTGCAGGCCGGCGCGCTGTGAAGGGCCACGGCAGCAGGGCGCCTGGTTCCCCACGGGCGGCGGGCCCATGCACCCACCGCTTCTACCTACGATAGAAGCCTTGGACCACGGGACACTCGCCGCGCCCCCAATTCCGCCTGGTGCTTCATCCTCATCCCCACCATCCCCCCTGCACTTTGCTTTCCGCCCCTGTGCACAGGACCATCATCAGCGCCGTGACCGTCCCTACCCATGGGTCACCCGGCGCCCCGACGGTCGTGCAGCTGCCAAAGGACTCTACCGTGCTGTGGGACACGGGCGCTTACGGAGAGTACGAGGTGAGTGCACGCGTTCACGTGCGCGCATTTGGAGCCCTGTGTGTGAAGCTTATGGGCACTCCTGCTAGAAATGGGACACGGTGTGCCTTCAGGTGGGAGATACGGCCAAGTCCTGGGCATGGTTTCTGGCCACACAGCCAGCCAGGTACAGGCGCAGCAGGGCACAGAGCTCCGCCGCCCAGGTATACCACCAAGAAGCTGCCCCTCACTTTTCCCTCCTGTGCCCGCGTTTGGCATGGCGGCGGCGCCGCTGCAGGTCCCGCCGGACGTCTACAACGCCTACATCGCCTACCACGAAGCCGCCAAGGCGGTGAGCCCTTGAGCGCCGGAGGCAACACACAAACAAAGCCGCCGTGCAGCTGCCGCCCCACTAGTGCTGCTGGCGCACGCCCCTCCCCATCTGCGATTGACAGTGAGCGCTCGTGCCTGCATTTGGCTTGCCAGCGCTCACCACCGCCTGACTTGCGGGCCGTGCGGCTTTTGCGCGCCGTCGGGCGTCACCGCCACCGCAGGCGCTGCCCTCTGGCCATGGTGTCACCGCCTGCCCCGACGCCACTTCCATGTGAGCGGCCAGCTTGCCAATGGCTTGCCCCTCTTTTCATGAACCCGCTGGCCAGGCATCAGCTTTGCGGCGGCAGCTGCCTGCTGCAGGGGCCCAGCCTCTGGCCGTGTGTTAGCGACATGCTGAATGCCACCCCGGCAAACAAAGGCACACCGACCAAAGCCTGCCTTGGGCCGACCGCCCTTGAACAATGGGCGAGTCCCCGCTGGCGGCGCACTGTTCAATGCAAATGCGTCGACCTGCAGGCCTGCCCATCCCCCTTGTCCCCACGCCCACGCCACCTGCCCACGCGGACCCGGCCCTCGCTCCATTCACTTTCCCGTGCTGGGCAGGTGCGGGGTCAACCTGCCCCAAGACGAGAAAGGTGCTCCTTTGGAGTCGGCCTGCCAGATGATCTCCTTTGGCTCGACCCCCACCCAGGCCCAGATCGACGCCGCCGCGACCACCCTGCTGGGGCTGTACCCTGCGTCCATTGAGCTGCAGCTCCAGGCGAGCAAGCGGCGGGAGCGCGCCCGCCAGCCAGGGTGGCTTCGCTCCCCATGTCCCAACTGGCCGTCTTCCTGTGTTCCTGTCTGTTTACGTGCGCCCGCAAAGGCCGGCCTCCGACTCGGCGTCCGCTCGCTGGGCGCCTCCCCGCCCATGCAACCTATTCTCAAACAAACAGGGCAACGTGAATGCGTCGGTGCCCGGCGCGTTCCAGGTCAACGATTGCAGTGGTGCGGGCGGCCAGGGCACGCAAGCCGTTGCGGTCTGCTCCTACACACGCCCGGGGCAGTCTGCAAACGAAGTGTGGTTTGCCGGCACCTGGTTCACCGACAGGTGCGCACATGGGTGGGCCACAACCTGCCCTGCGCAGCGTTCAAACGCCCTCCGCTGGGGTGCGCGCGTTGCCAACAACCCCCTGCCGCCGCACTGCCCCGTCAAACGTGCCGCCGCCCCAGGCCATTCCCGCCCCACGCACCCCCACCATCACACCACCCCACACTGCTTCCCCAAACCCTTGCGGCCCTCGTTTGACGGCGGCCCCACCCCGCAGGTTTGTTCAGTTTGATGTGAGCGCGCCGATGCCCGGCTTCCCCAAGTCGTGGGGCCAGATGCTTTTCACGCCCATGGGCCTGACCCCCAACTGCACGTTCTCTCAACCCGTTGCTTAATGGGCCGATCCGGTGCACCTGCGACAGCACATTGCCACCTTGCGGTCGGCCCCTTGCTGGGCCGACCCGCAACCACCTTAGGACTGCGCCACACCCCGCGAATGCTGAGCGTGAAAGCCGTTAATTATTAGGCGTGCATGCATTCGCCGCATGCACTCAGCTGTGCGGCACGCATGCATGCAAAGGCGGCTGCGGCCTCCAGCAGGCTGGTCTTCCGCCGCCCCACTTCCATCTCGATCGGTACCCTTTTCGCAGTCATGCCCACCGCTGAATCGCCTGAGCCCGCTCCCCCCCCCTTCCCCCTGTGGGCGCCTGCCTATCGTCTACAAACGGCCCGTGCGCACAACCTCACAGGCACATGATGCAATGCAGCTGAGCTGCCTCCTTTTGCAGCTCCCACTTTCCTCTGTCTGCCACCCCGGCGCCCACGACAGCACCTGGGGCCTAGCACCGCCCCTGGCTGCGCTTTGCCTTTCGCCAACAGGCGCCCCGGCAGGTTAAACGTGCCACCCCACCTTGGTCATGGCGCAACAGCGACACACGCACATCCCCTCAACTGTGACTGCCTTGCGTCCGGGTACTGATGCTGTTCACCCCTGCCCTCAACACTCACCAGCCCCCCTGTTTGTCCCTGGCAACCGCCTAATCCCTCGACAGCCAAACAACCCGCCGCCCCTGCAGCACTCGCCCAGCCGTGAACCTCCTTCGTGGGCGCTTGCCACAGTGCCTCTTCCCACCTGTGGCCCACTCACGCCTCAACACACCCGCACACCCGCCAGCTTGGCCGCCCGCTTTTGGGGGCCTCGCCGCCGCTGTGCGTCCCTCTCCTGCGTCTGCTTCTGCGCTACAACCGCCTTGCGTGTTACTCTGGCAAGGGCACACCAAGATGTAAACGCTTTTCTGGGGGGCCCATGCCACTGCTGGTCAGGGGTGCAGAGGCGCTGGGATGCTGGTCCTTGCGCTCTGCTGTGGGTGGCTGGCCTGCCCAACGCAACGCAGCCACAGCCCGTGTGGGATGACTGATCGCGCGAGCAGTGGGCTTGGGGGGCCGGATGTTATGCGCCGAAACCGGCCTTGCCTGCGTGCACCGGTCGTCGGGGCCATGCTGATGCGGGTCGTTTGGAACACACGATTGCCCGGTCGGTGGCGCACCAGCGCAGCGGCCGGCTGGCGGCAGGTTGCCGAGCTCTTGGTGCAGCGCCGCACTGCGGGGTGCCGAGGTGTGGTCAGGCGCCCAGTATACGCATACGTGGAGGACTGGAGGGCCAGAGTAACCCGTGAAAGGATGGCCGGGTGTTCCCGCCTGGTTCCCGCAGCATTCCTTCCAACCCGGGCCCCAACGCCGTGCCTGCCGCATCGAGGGGTTTTGAAGAACAGGCAAGGGACCCTTACAGCGCATCAGCATTCAGCCTGCGAGGAGACCATGGCGCGGACTTTGACGAGGGCGGGCGCCCTGTTCTTTGCTTTCCTCATGCTCCGCTGGTAGGCGCGCATGGGCTGGCCCCCCTGAGATCCCCTTCGGGCCGCCCGCCCGTGTGGGGGGGCCCGTGGCCGGTGCCTTCTTCTTGTTCCCGCGTTGCCCGGCGGCGGCCTCGGGGCTCAAACAGCGCGTGTGGGGCGGGGCTGCCCCGCCTGCAGAGCCCAGGGGCCGTCGCGGCGAAGCTCGCAGCCACGTGGCGACACCGCGCGCCTGCCCGCCGGTGCGCACGCCCAAGCCCGCCCCCCCCCTGCCCGCCCGTGCCCCTCCCTGCCTCTGCAGCAGCGCCGCCGCCAAGGTTAAGCCGCCGCCCCCGCCGTCGGTCGCCATCCGGACGCTGCTGCAGACGACTACGCCCTCATGCACCACCAAGCTCACAAATGCGGGCAAGAGGGCGGTCAACACCGACATGAAGGCCCTCCTGAAGAGCTCCACGCCAGACGGCAAGAAGGCCAAGGTCGCGACGGCCTCCGCGGTGCGCGCGCGCGCGCCCTCGCTGCACGCACCAGCCTGCACCTTTGGCAGCGGGGTTGCGGACGAGGCGGCCTCGGCGCTGGGGCCGATTGGGGCGGCGCGGCCCACCCGCACCTTGCGCGGCTTGTGCCTGCAGCCACAGGCGCCGTGCCAGTGCTCCTGCCGGGATCCCGGACAACAGCAAGGCATGGCCCGCAACGCATAGCTTCCCACTCGGGCGCACCCATGCCCTGCTGCGCGCAGGGCTGCACCAGCGGCACCGGGGGCGTCGTCTACGGCTACCTCACCACCGTCACGAGCCCCGACGCGCGCGCCCAGACTGCGACCGTCGTGACGACGATTGGCAGCACCGGCGCCGCCTCCCCGCCGCTGCAGGCCAGTGCGGTCGGCATGCCCAAGACCGCCAAGGCCTTCCCAGCCGGCACGACGCTCGCGGCGGTCGTGGATGCCAGGTGTGTGTGTGAGTGGGGGCCCGAGAAGAGTGAGGGGGGGCTGGGCACCCGATGCGCGCGCGCGCCCATCGGGCCAGGCTCAAGCTGCCCAGGCTTTGTGGTGCCTTGGCTGGGTGGTGTTGCAAGCCCGCCCACCACCCAACCACCCCAGGCCCCCAAAATCCCAACCGTGACACCCCTCTCCACACACACACGCGCCGGCCGCCTGTGCTCCGCCCTGACCCAACTCGACCCCCCTCCGCGCCCTCTCCTGCTTCAAAGCCACGCCATCCTTGTCAACTTTGACATCGGTGGCTCCGGCCCCTACCCCCGCGGCATTGGCTCGCGCGCCGTGACCATCAACTTTGGAGCAGCCAACGTGTCTTACTCCCTCACGGCCGACACGGGCAGCAGCCTGCTGGAGATTGTGTGCAACGTGCAGGCGCTGGGCGGCCAGAATTGCTCGGTCCCCGGCTCTTACAATCTCACGGCCGCCACCGGCCTCCCCACCTGCGCGGGGACGGGGCTGGTGTGCGAGCAGAGCGCCACCGGGCAGACTGGCTGCTTCTACACCCAGGGCCTGACGGGCGGCACCGGGTAAGCGGGCGGGACCGGCTGGGCGGCGCGGTGCATCGCAACGACCAGCAGCAGCAGTTTGACCGGCAGCCCGAAGCGGCGGCGCGCGGTGGTGGCTGGCCGGGCAGCAGGGCGGCAGGGCTCGCCGGCGCGCTGCTTGACTCCACTTCCCCGTCCGCACCAGCGTCACCACGCACCTGTGCCCTTGCCGCGCACACGCGCGCCCGGCAGGTTCAACGGCAACGCGGGCAGCATCGGCCGCGACGTGGCCGTATTCCAGGGCGTCGTGGGCGCGGGCCCAGGCGGGCTGCCGCTGCTCAAGGCCCTGTTTGCCTGCTCCACGGCGCGCTTCTCGTGAGCGGCACAAGGAGGGTCTTTCCGGGGGTTGGTTGGTGCACGGGCGCCTGGCAGCCGCCGGCCAACTGCTTTTCGGCAACCGCCTGCCACGTGAGGCGGCTTTGCAAATAACCCCCATCCCACGCGCCCGCAGGTGCCCCGAGAATGGGACGGATTGCCTCGCGACCCACCAGTCGTGCCCTATCAACATGACCGCCTCCAACGACGAGCTGTGCCACACGGCGCCGCTTGGCATCGAGGCCGGCTGGACGTTTGCTGCGAACAGCTTTGTTCCCGGCCCCAGCACCATTGCCGTGCCGCAGCAGGTCTACAATCAGGGGCTCATCGCGCAGCGCACGGTGCGCAGGGGCGGAGGACTGGCACGGAGTGCTAGGGCGGGGAACGGAGGTGGGAGGAGCAGGCGCGGGTAAGGGCCCGGGGCCCCTTGGAGCGCTCGTGGCGTGCATGGGAACGAGGCCACTGGGCCCATCCACTGCCACCAGGGCGCTGCGGCTGATTGGGTGGTGACAAACAAGCATCGCCCGCCCCCCAGCTGCGCATTATCACTCGGAAGCCCTACCAACCGGTGCACCCCGCCCTCCTCCACCTGCCGCCCCTGCCCCTCAACCCCCCCAGATCGGCTTTTGCTACCTCGACCCCGCGACCAACAAGGACTGCGCTGCCCCCCAGGGCCAGGCGGCCAACAGCTACAACGTGCTCGGGCCCCAGCTGCCCGACGGCCTGTCGGCGTCGTCGCTGCTGGCGGTGCCGCTCACCCCTTACACATACACAAATGCTGGCGCCACCGCGACGTCCACCAACGAGTTCAGGTGGGTTCAGCTTGGGCCAGCAGGGGAGGACGGGAAGGGAGGGAAGGGGAGGAAGGCACAAGCAAGAGAATGAAAGCCGATGCTGGCCCAAGGCAACAGCCGGAGGGATGGCGGCCGAGGGCCATGACTCGCAGCCGCCAACAGCCGAGGCCCGGGCCTGCAGCCGCAGACCGGCCCGCAACTGCGCCGCCTTGCTATCGCCCCTGCTCACATCGCCTCACGCAGGACCAACATCACGTCAGTGACCGTCCCCACCTATGGCGCGCCCAACTCCCCGACGGTCATCACGCTGCCGAGCGGCTCCAACGTGCTGTGGGACACGGGCGCTTACGGAGAGTACCAGGTGGGTGCATGCAAGCACGCGTGCATGCGTGTGGCCGTAGGTGTGTGTGTGTGTGTGTGTGTGTGTGTGTGTGCATGTGCGTGTGCGTGTGCGAGTGCGTGTGCGTGTGTGTGCGGGTCTGTGTTGAAATGCTTCCGGAGGGATTGGGATGCAGCGGACAGGGGTCAAAAACGGGCGTGAAGCAGACGGCTCAGCCGCCTTTCGGCACGACACCAACATGGAGGGCGCCCACCAAGTTGCGGTTATGCCCTTCTCCCTCCTAACCCTTTGCTGGTATATGCCGTTGCTGCGTCCTGCCGCCGCAGGTCCCGCCGGATGTCTACAACGCGTACATTGCCTACTACCAAGCCGCCATGGCGGTGAGCCCAGCGAAGCGTGCACCCAGCACTGGTGGCGCGCACTTACCCCGGGGTGGGAGGTTGCAAAGATTCCTCCTCCCATCCCGCTTGGTTCATGCTCGTAAGCAACTTGGAGTGGCTTAGGGGGAGCATGAGAGCTGCCAAGCTATTGGTTTGCACGCGCTCAAGGCCGTTCGACCCGCCTCAACGCATCTCGCTCACCGCCGTGTGCGTCCCCGCACCCGCAGGCGCTGCCCTCCGGATCGGGCGTCTTCCCCTGCCCCAACGCGGCATCCATGTGAGTGGGGGGTTTGCCAACGGCTTGCTTCTTTTTAGTTCTTCCCTCTGGCCAGCATCCAGCCTTGGCGCAGCAGCTGCCAGCAGAGACTGCGCCTCTGGCCCCTCTTGTAACGGACATTTCAACCGTCAACTGCCCTTGACCAACGACGCAATGGCCGAGGCCCACGCTGGCAGTGCAACCCATGCCCTCGTCACCTTGCCGCCCGCCTCTCGTGGCCCTCCCGCCCCCGTTTCCTGCCCCCCTGCTGCGCAGCTGCGGGCTCAACCTGCCCCAGAACGCGACCGGTTTCCCTCTGGAGTCGGCCTGCCAGATGATCGCCTTTGGCTCCAACCCCACCCAGGCCCAGATCGACGCAGCCAAGGCCACGCTGCTGGGGCTGTACCCTCCGTACATCGAGCTGCAGCTGCCGGTGAGCACGCTGGGCAAGGGCGGCACGAACTGGGTGGCCTCTCACCCGTACTTGCATGTCCGTGGCAGGCAGGTACAGCTGTGTTGCCACCCTTTGGAAGGCATTCCGACCGACGCGCCCGCCTCGCTGCTGGTCGCCTCCCCATGCAACCCACCCCCAAACAGGGCAACGTGAACGCGTCGGTGCCCGGCGCGTTCCAGGTCAACGAGTGCGGCGGGCCCACCAACACCAACACGCTCTCCGTCGCGGTCTGCTCCTACACGCGCCCCGGGCTGGCTGCGAACAACCTGTGGTTTGCCGGCACCTGGTTCACCAACAGGTGCGCGCACGCGTGGGCCACACCCGCTTTGTAGGCCCGCGCAGCTGTCCCCTGGATTGCGCGCGTTGCCAACCATCCCCTGCCCGCTGCATTGCCCCAGCAAACGTGCCGCCGCCCTGTCCCCTGACCCACGCTGAGACCGCCCTCCTTCCCCCCCTTGTTGGGCGGCCACCCAACCGCGCAGGTTTGTGCAGTTTGACGTGAGCGCGCCGATGCCCGGCTTCCCGGGGTCGTGGGGCCGGATGCTGTTCACCCCCTTGGGCCTGAGGCCCAACTGCACGTTCTCTTAAATCGTTTTAATGGCGCGGCACACTGCCCACCATCATGGAGTTGCCCTTTGTCCAGCAGCCTCATGCTGGGCAATCACAATATGGTCGCGCCACGTCACCAAAACCTGATGACCATGAAAGCCCCAAGGGGCTCGAGCTTGCGCCCCCGCACACGGCGGGCTCTGCCGCACACCTGCCCGTACATGTGCATGCGCGGGCCGCCGTTCCTTTCGCGGAGGAACTTCCCACGCGGCCTCATGCCGTCCTGATGATTACCCTGAATGCTATTGCGGTCGTTGCTTCACGGCTCGAGCCCTCCCTCCAAGAGCGAAGCTCGCTCATCAGGCCCCTTGGCTGCGAATGGCCCCTGACACACGCGCGGCGCATCTAAACAGTCGCTGTTTCTTCTGCTCCCACCATCTCTATCTCCGCTGCCGGGCCGGGGCCCACGACAGTGCCCCCGGCTAGGCACCCCCCCCTGGCCGCGCCCTGCCTCAAGGGCGGGTGACGCACGCGACACACCCATCCCCCACGCTCAGTCCGGGTGCGAGTGAAGCGCGCAACCCAACTGACCCCCTCCTCCGCATTGGGTCCGGGTGCCGACCCACATGCGCCGCCATATGCGTATCATGCCATCACCTCCCACCGCCCAGCCTCCCTCCTTGCTGAGCTGGCAGCTAATGCCTTATCTATACGTGACAGTCGAACGATCCCGGCCTCTCTCTCCAACTGCGTGATTTATTCCTTCGGGTGTGTCACATGCCTTTCTGCCGATCATGCGGCGCACTCAAACCCCGATGGGCGCGCATGCGTGCCTTGCTTGCCCCTGCTGCTTCTGGAGCTTGCCGCTGCCGTGCCCGCCTTTTACATCTGTGTCGACGCCACCTTGCCAACTGCACCGGCAAAGGAAAAGCCGTCATGTAATTACTTGGGAATCGGCGGCCGGGAAAAGTCAATGGATTGGGTGCGACATTGGGTGGCACGGGGTGCTGCAATAGTCATGGTCTGTCTGTGACGTGTTGAGTAAAACCAGCACAACCCCCTCACCAGCAGGGGGTGCACGCGCGCGTGCTGCACCATTGTCACATGAAAAGGCGCTGGCGGGGCAGCACACAAGGGTCAGGTCGGTCATACTCTGCGGCCGCCAGTCAAACTCGCGGCCGCCGTCAGTCAAACTCTGCGGCCGCCGTCAGAAAAACAAAATCTGCGGCCGGCGTCAGTCAAACACGTGATCCAGCTCGACGCCGGGGTCCAGCAGCGCGGGCCCGTAGCCGCCCACGTCGAGGCAATCTAGAATGAGGTTCTCAAACGCCTCCTCCAGATCTGTGTCCCCAATTAGAACCGCCCCCTGCACGCGCCCCCGCAGCAGCAGCACGCGCACAAAGGTGGACGTGGGTGTCCCCTCGTCCAGCGCGCGGCTGTAGGTGATGACGTCAGATGGGGGCTCGCCGTCGAGCTTCTGGCCGTTGTATAGGCCCAGCAGGATGACCTTCTTGCCCAGGAAGCGCGTCGCGTGGGTGAACTGCGGCATGGGGGCGGGGGGTTGGGGGGGGGGCAGCGGCTCGCGGGTGGGCGCTCGCGCGCTGGTGCGTGGGGCTTGGGGGGCAGCGGGCTTTGCGACCGAGCGGGCGCTGCCAGCCATGCACCCAAAACTGGGCTCGAGCAGCCCTCTGGGCAGCCAATTCCCTGAGCTCACCTTGCCCGGCCCCTGCCCATGCCCCCTTTGCTGCCCGCCCCCGACCCACCCACCAGCTCAAAAGCAAAGTCGAGGCCGCTGTCTGCCGCGGTGCCCGCCATGTTCTGCGCCGCCCAAAGGCCCATCAGGCGCGCCTGCGTCCACAGCCGCATCTGCGCGTGAAGGGGGTTGCGCAAAGCAAGCGATGGGGCGGCTGGGCAACGCGCGGGTTCCAGGTTCAAGGGCGCCGCCAGCACTGGTGGGGAGGTGCGTTCCGCCAACAAAGCCACACGCCTGCCCGGCTGGCCGTTCGGGCGCGGCGCCAACGTCCCCCTTTCATCAGCCCCCCGCCAGCGCCCGCGACGCGCCTGGAACCACTGGGGGGCCTGCGCCTCCGGCCGCACGCTGCAGCAGTCGCCCACGGCAAACACTCGGGGGTCGCTGGTGCGCATGTCGGCGCCGACCAGCAGGCCACCGTCAGGGGCGCGCTCCAGGGAGGCTGCGCGCCGCGGGGCGTGTGAGGTGAGATGCGTGCAAGGTGGGTGCCGGTGCGGTGGGCTTGGCGGGGGCATGGGCGTTTGTACAGGGGCGCCGCCAGCACAGTGGGCTGTTTCGTTGCCAGTGGTCATCGGCGCCCGCAGGTTGGCGCTCCTGTCCCGGCGGCGCCCACTGCAGCCCCGCCTCGGCACCCTCCGAGGGCGCCGCCAGCCACCCACCCGGCAGCCACTCTGTCGCCGGCTCCACTCCGATCGCCGAGACCACTAGGTCGACGCCCAGCGCCCTGGCGCCCGCCGGCCCCGCGAGCGCCACCCAAACGGGCCACTCCTCCCCGGCGGCGCCGCCGCCGCCACCACCGCCGCTGGCCCCGCCGCTGCTGCCGCCGCTGCCTTTGCTGCTGCTGTTTGGGCCGCCGGCGGCCTCCAGGGCGGCGAGCGCATCGGCCTCTGTGCTGAACACGCCAAGCACCTGTTGTTTAGGGCCGATGGGGCCGGCGGGCAGGGAGAGGGGCGCGGGTTGCTTCAAAAAGAGTGTCCCCCCGTTGCCTTGAGCCCATCTAGTTGACAGAGAGGTCCCCGGCGTGCGTGGCGAGGGCTGACTGCAGCGACGGCCCACCTGCGCTGCCAGCTTGCGTGCGCGCCCGCGGGCTTGGCTGGGCGGTGTCAAAGGGCGCCGCCCCGCCCCGCCCCGCCGCGCCCGCCACACGAGCTCACCTGCGCGTGGCGCTCGATCGTCACGTTCGAGGGCGCGCCCCCCGGCAGCGCGGCCACCCATTTTGGCCCAAGCGCGTGGCCCAGCGGCGCCCGCTCGTGCTCCTGCCGCCAGCCGTCGGGTCTCCCTCCGCTGTGCTGCTGCTGTTGCTCCTCGTTCCGCTGCTGCTGCTGCCGCTGCTGCTGGTGCTGTTCCCGCTGCTGCGCCGCCTGCTCTGACCCGCCCTGGGCGGCGCCGCCGGCGCCGCCCCCCG
>VIYE01000009.1:0-40915 GCA_008037345.1 Messastrum gracile | reverse complement strand
GCTGCCGCCCGCCGCCGCCCCCCGCACCGCCGCAGCCGCGCCCCCGCCGGGCCGGCTGCCGTCCACAAAGGGCTTTGCCCGGCAGTACACACAGGACGCGTCCTGGCGCATGCGGGCCTTCTGCTGGACCCACTGCTGGCAGCAGGACGCGTGCAGGTTGTTGCCGCAGGCGGTGCACCAGGACAGCTGCTCCGGGCCCTCCCGCAGCTCGTCAAAGCAGACTGGGAGGCAAGGGGTTGGCGTGGGGGCAGCGAGGGTGACAGGGGGCAGGTTGGGCACCAGGCGGGGAGGTACTCCCAGGACACAATGCGGAACGACGACAGAAGGCAGCAATTTCAAATCGGGTGTGTCAGGGGGCACGGCAAAGTGGCTTCATGGCACGTGCAAGCATGGGGAGAGAGTGCTCAAAAGTCCCAAACCCCGGGCGCGCCAGCCCTCCGGCCCGCTGCTCACTCGGGCAGTCGCCCTCCACCTTGCGCTGCGCCACCCCGCCGCCGCCGCCACCGCCGCTGCTGCCCCCTGCCGCCGCGCCGCCCACCGCCTTTCCCGTAGCGGCCGCATAGCCGCTGCGCACGGCGGCGCTCGCGAGGCAGTCGGTGGCGTCTGCGCTGGTCGAGTGCCGGCCCGCGAGGATGGCCTCCACCTGGGGCCAAGAAAAGGAGGGTAGCAGGGCCTTAAAATGGACTTGCAGTCATTCACTCACACAGTGCACAGTTGCAGAGAGGAGAAGAGGTGGGAGGAGGCAGTGGGACAAACGGCTGCAAATTACACAAGCCTGCATCCCAATGTAATAGGTGTGCGAGCGTGCTCAACCGGCACATGCGCCGGGCCCCTCCAATTCGCAACTGCTCACCTCGTCCGTCAGCAGCGCGCGCTGCCACGTGCAGCAGGGCGACGGGCCAAACCAGCGCGCGGCAGGGAGGGATGGAGGGTGGCGCACGGTGCATTTTAGCTTCACGAGAGGGCAGCAACAGAGGACAACGGCTGTGACACGCGGTACATCGGGTCCCCCTTACGCACCTGCCACACCAGCGGGTTGTTGGGAGCCAGCTTGAGGGCGCGCAGGTAGACGAACAGAATGTGCTTGCACAGGTTGCCCTGGCCAATGAACGGGAGAGGGCAGTAATGGGTTGTGGGGGCCACACTTCCGCGACGTTGAGGGTTGTGTGGCTTGGAAGGGGGGCAGCACTGTCGCTAGGCACCGGACGGGTGGTAGGGAGCAGAGCGAAGCAAACGCATTGCCCGTACCACCCTCGATCGCTAGTCGCGTCGGCCATGCGCATTGCCCCCTTCCCCCCCTCACCCCGTGGAAGTCGGGGCAGGTGCAGGAGGGGTTGCGGCTTATCTCCACATCATACACTGGGGGGCGAGAGGGTGGTGGTGGGAGGGCAAGCAGCGTCGCACATGCGCATGCCAGATGGCAGGAGGCTGGCTGATACAGCCGAGAGCAGGCAGCTTGCTGGCCCAGGACGGCCGGCAAGCAGCTGCGTTCCCGGATCGCAATGTTGTTGCCATGGGCGGCCCTTGCCTTCGCCCAAGTTCAAGACGCGCATCAGCGTGCGGCGCCCCCCGGCCCAGAGCCAGGCCGTGCGCCCGCACCGTTGCCGGTCGCGCCCAGGACCGTAAACTTCTCGGCGCGGCCCCCCACCGCGCCCGCAGGGCGCAGCTCCTCTGTGGTGATGAGGAACATCCGATGGCCGGACCCTGCGCGTGTGTTTGGGGGAGGGGGTGGCAGGCGTGCCGGCATCAGGCTCGCAGCCGCAGGGGAGCCAGGCGGCGGTGGCCAGCGTCTCATCACCTTCATCGGTGTGAGCCAGGGCCCGGCGCCGTGGTTTCCCCACAGCGACAGCAGCCGCGGCGCCGCACCTGGCAGCGCGCGGTGGATGCGGTCCTGCACCTTGGCCGAGGCAGTGGGCGCGTAACTGCGCGAGCCGCGATCGAACGGGTGGGGGGTGGTGGGCCGCGGCGGGGGGGCGCTGCAGCGCTCGGTAGGCTCTGCGGTTGCAACGGCGGCGGCTCGGGCCACCGCCAGGGTTTGGGTGGTGGCTGCTGCCGGGCTTGGCGGAGTCCTTGGTCAACGCGACATACATACACACCACGCTGCCCGCGGCAGCCTCCTGCCCCTTGCTGCCCTCCCCCCTGTGCCCATCGCAGCCGCAGGCAGTCACACCGCACAGTGATGCCGTACTTGGTCGTCCGCTTCTCCGGCGGGGGCTTCTTCGGCCGGCTGGCCTTGGCCGCCGCCGCCGCTGCTGCTGCTCCCGCCCCCGCCATGGCCGCTGCCACCGCCGTCGCCGCTGCGCCGTCCATGCGCGCTTTTTTGGCCTTCTTGCCACGCGGGGGCGTCGGGTCCTCCCCCCAGTCGGGGTCCTCGCTGCTGTCCTCCACCACGATCACCTCCACCTCCTCGGCGCCACGCTTGCGCCTGGGCGGCATCGTGGCGAAAGGGCTGTAGCTGACCGCCCGCCGCCCCCGACGAGTGCAGGCGCGCGCGTGGCGGGGAGGCGCTCGCTGGCGCCGCCGCGCTGGCGCAGGGGTGCTGCGCTGAGCCCCGCCGAGCCGAGAAGGAGGCCCAGATAGGTCGCGGTTTAAATGGGGATGCTCTGGGCCGCTTGCGAGACCATTCACGGGCCGCGGGGTGATGGGGCTGTGGAGATCGCAATGAACCGAGTTGATGAGGTGCACGAATACATCACACCACGTTTTCGTTCATTGTTTGCAGGCGCTCGCTGCACAGCGCCTTCTGACTTCACGGTCGCAAGCGCCCTTCTGGCATTGTCAAGAGGTTCCTTGAGAGCACAAAAGCCAGAGCTGTGCTGTTCACCCCGTCCAGAGGCCTGCAGAGCCGGCGGCACGCGCGGGAAGCGCTTTGCGGTCAACTGCGCAGCGGCAGTCAACGCCAGCGGCTGGGCGATGGAGGACTTTGAGGTGGGGCGCAAACCCCTGGGGAGAACCTTGGAAACACATGCATACGTGCGGAGGGCACAGGCAGCAAGGCGGGGGCGCCAGTGGTGCAGCGTCTGCATCTTGACACGCTCTCTCGGCGCCGCCGCCCGCTGGCGCTGCTGCGACGCCGCGCCCCCCTTCCCGCAACCACCAGCGCGAGATCAAGGTGCTCGTGGTGGGCAACGGCGGCGTCGGCAAGACTAGCATGATCCGGCGCTTCTGCAGGTGTGCGGCTGACGACAGGTGGCGAGCGTACAGCCGTGCACGACGATGCTGCTGCTGCCGCCGCCGCCGCGCCACAACGCCACAGTGGCGTGCGCCCCCCGTCGGCTGCAATCCCCAAAAATCAAACACACCACGACTCCACCGCCGTGCCGCGCCCCCGCGCAGCGGCGTGTTCACCGAGGACTACAAGAAAACCATCGGCGTCGACTTTCTGGAGAAGCAGCTGTACGTGCCCGCGCTGGGGGAGGACGTGCGCATGTTCTGCTGGGACACGGCGGGGCAGGAGGAGTTTGACTCCCTGACGCGCACCTACTACCGCGGTGCGCCGGGCGGCCCGGGGTTCAGATGGTTGGGGAAGGGAGGTGGCGGCGTGCAGCTGAGAAAAGAGAAGGCGCGGGATGTGCTCCGTCAGAGTGTTGGATTATCCACGGCAGAGCCTCTGCTGCATTGACGCCTCCCCCAACACACCTGTGTGCGCTCGCCCCCAGGCGCGGGCGCGGCCGTGATCGCGTTCTCGACGACCGACCGCGCCTCGTTCGACGCGCTGCCGACGTGGCGGCGGCGCGTGGCGGCGGAGTGCGGGGACATCGCGGTGGTGCTGGTGCAGAACAAGGTCGACCTCTTGGACAGGTTGGGGGTTCTTGGAGGACCTCGGAGGCGCTGCCGGGCACCGGCGCTGCACTTGCCTTGCTGGCGAATGGGACACCCAGCGCCTGCATGCTGCTATGTCCTGCTCTTGGTAAAGCGCTCAAAGCCCGGCCTTTGCCCTCATCACCCGTCGAACTGCCACGTTGGCGGGGCGCAACCCATCCCCTAAACCCAGGGCGGTCGTGTCGAGCGAGGAGGCCGAGGAGATGGCGCGGCGGCTGGGCCTGAAGTTCTACCGCTCCTGCGTCAAGGAGGGGCTCAACGTCGCCGAGGGTGCGCCTGGGCGAGGGGCCACTGGGCAGCGGCCTTGGGCGCGCTGGGCATGGCTAAGGCGGAGAACAAGCGGGGCGGCAGAAGCTCAGGGTGTGTTGTGAAATTCTGAAGCAGCATCACCTTACATGTTGCGTCCCTTCGCCGCTGCCCTGCAACACAGTGTTCTGCTACCTGGCGGAGCTGCACGACCAAAAGCTCGCGGCCGGCCAGGTCAGCGCGGGTCCCGCGGCGCAGCGGCTCGGGGAGGCGACCGCGGCGTCTGTTGGGGCCGGGGCAGCTGCCGCCGGCACTGGCGGGCCTGGCACTGGCAGGGGCAGCGTCGAGGCCGGCGCAACGGCCGTGATCCTGGCGGGACCCGCGATTGAGGAGGGCGGCTACAAAAGCGACTTTGGCGCCGGCGCGCTGCCTGCCACGGTGGAGCTACAGCCCAGCAAGCGGCGGGGGCACAAGACGGTGGGGCAGCGCGTGCGCAAGGCCGCGGGCAAGGCCATGTGCATCAGCTAGCCAGGAGGAGCCTCGCGCGCCTGGAAACCAACACATGCGCGGCTGACTCTGCCGCGCTGTCAAACCTCACAACTGCAAACGCTGATGTAAGGATCGGACACCAGTCGGCTGACCGATTGCGACATACGTGGCTTAATTACAGCGGAAGGGCTTTAAACCGGGCCGCTGCCACGCACAGACGTGGCACCGGGGCTGCCCCAGCCTGCTGGGGTTGGCCCTTGCTGGCACGCCAGCGCGCAAGCCGCGGCATCATCGGTGCCGGCTCAGTCGATGCTGCACAGGAGCGCCACGCCGCGCATGATCCACTTTGCCTTGTCGTCCTCCGTCCGCAGCGCAAAGGTGGTAATGAAGTTGTTGCCGCGCCGGCCCTTGACGCGGTAGCAGGGGGCCTCGTAGATGCCCGCGCGCCGCCGGTCCTTGGCCTGGGGACGGGGAGGTGGCGGAAGGCGTTCCAGGCAAGGAAGGGTTGACGCAAGGCATTGCGGAAACCGCATGCTGAGCCAAAGCTCCAGCCACACCCAACCCTCTATTGTGCAGCAGGACGCAGGCATTTGCTCACTTGAATCCGTTGCGTTGCTCTCGACCTGAGCGCCCACATGCACAGCGGCACCCCCTTGCCCCCATCACCCCTGCCCCCTCGCCTGCACGCCGGTGACGTAGAGCACGGGCAGCGCGTGGTACAGCTTCTTGGGCTCCGAGTCCACCAGCCGGTTCTCGCGCCCGCTCCTGCGAGGTCGCAAGAGAATAGGCCCCGATGCGTGGACAGGCGTCAGAGCGGGGTGTGCTGGCCATACCCAACAAGCCATATGGGCGTATCAGCAAGCCAGCCTGTGCCCCCCCGCAAGCCAATGCAGACGCGGCACGCGACCTCAAATGGGGGCACCCAATTAATGAGCTGCTTGGCCGCCGGCGCGCCTCACCATGCGCAGCCGTCCAGGTAGAGGCCGTAGACGTAGACGCCCTCCGAGGGGCTGTCCTTGAGGGTCTCGTACTCCTTGGGCGGGTGGGTCACCTGGCCGCAGGGGTTGGGACGGGGGCCGCAGGGCAAGAGGCAGCAGGGTGAGCACGGCCGCCAGGGGTGTGTCGGCATGGCTTCTGGGGTTGAGAAAAGACCTCTCCGCGCAAATGGAGGTGATCGCTTGCGTTTGAGTGTCCGTGAAAACCTGTGCCGCCCGACAGCACGCGACCCACCCCACACCCAACCAGACTAGACAACTCAACCCTTCCACACCCCTCCACTCCCGCCCACCTCGCTGGTCATGACGACGTCGTCCAGCGCCCACTTGTCGGCGGCGTGGCGGCGGTTGACCTCCTGCTTCATGGCCGTGAGGAAGCCCTGTGGGGGGGTGGGGGTGGGGGCGGTGGGGTATTGAAGGTTGATCTTTGCTCGGCCTGCGCATGGTGCCGCTGGGACGAGGCCTACGAAAGCCCCTTGCAAACCCACCCAAACACCCCGCCGTGCCCTCGCGCCCCGTATTGGCGCACGCACCTGGGGGTTGAAGAAGCCCGTCAGCCAGTAAGCCCGCGGACGCCCCATCGTCAGCCACTTGGCCAGCTGGTCGTGGCGCTGCAGCAGGCCCGCGAACCAGGCGCCCAGCGTGGCGGCCTCCCAGGAGGCCTTGAGCCAGGCGGAGGGGATGCGGGCCATGAAGAGCGCGTCCAGGGCCTCGATCAGGCCGCCGCTGAGGGCGATGGTGCCTGCCAGGGGGCGTCGGGGAGGGCGCGTGCCGGGCAAGGCGTCAGTGGCCAGTGGGTGATGGTAATCGCACGCGCGCCGAGGGAATGATGCGCCAACGGTACGCCTACCCCCAAGCCGCGCCGAACAAGCGCAGAGCCGGGCGCACGCCCCCACCCACCGGAGATGGCGAGGCGCAGGTCGGTCAGCGTGGCCTTTGTGGTGGTGAGCACCACGTTGATGCGGTCGATCTCCTGGCGCAGGTGGACCTTGAAGGGGGCGGACAGCAGGATTGCACGGGCAGAGCGTGGGTGCACGGCGCCGGGGGGGTTTTGTGGGTTGTACCCTGCTGAATCGGATGGTGCGCACTTGGTTGCAACCCCAATGGCCCCAGCTAGCAGTCTGTGGCAACCCGTCAGGCACACTGTTGCCACGCGTCAGGCACAGCCGCGCACCGTGAGTGGCTGCGAGGCGCCGCCAGGCAGCTTGCGCAGGCGCTCGCGCGTCTCCTCCTTGTCAAACACCGGCGGGACCTGTGTTTTAAGGGTTGGCGTGGCGGATGGGCATGGGCGAATTGGAGGATGGGTGCCCAACCAGGCCATCAGTGCCTGACTCGTTGCCGGCAACACTCGACTCGCAAGCCACTACCACAACCCCAACCGGCTTGGGCTGCCTCAACGGCCAGGCCAGCGCAGCAGCCTGGCCAAAGGCGCCGCGCCCACCTTTGACAGCAGGTCCTCGCAGATCTTGTCGACGATTTCCTCGCGGCTCAGGCCGCCCCCGCCGCCGCTGCCCTTGGGCATGGTGTCGAGAATCGTGGCCACGGCGTCTTGGACCTGGTGATTGTCGGGTCGGAAGCCGAAAAGAATCATTGTGATGCTTTTGGGCCATGCGGCTGCAAGCGGCCCAAGTATGCATGCACACATGCCGTGTAGGGCCTGGGGGGGGAGGGGTCCCAACTGAGCGTTTGCCCCTGCTCACCTGCAGCGTCCTGAAGGTAAGATCCGCGTTGGGGTGGAGGCCGTAGATCTCGGGGCTCTCCTGCGAGGGTGGGAGACAGGCGGTTGCAGGTAGAGGCAGCGGAGCTGGTTGAGAGGAAGCCCAACAACAAATCTGCACCTGCCGCACCAAAACGTCCAGCTCGGGCAGGGCTGGTGTGCATGCGCAAGAGTCGCAGCTCCAACAACACAAAATTGCGTCGCAAGCACAGCCCCAAGCCCCGTGCCCCCCTCCCCGCTGGCCGCGCGCCTGTACGGGCAGCCCCTCGATGGCGGCGCGGAACGCCTCCACCTCTGTGCCGTCGGGCACGCGGTAGCTGAAGCCACTGCGGTCGTCCCGGTGGAGCTCGTAGTTTGGCTGTGGTGATTGAGATGGACAGAGGGGCATTGGTGGCAGTGGGAGGGCAAATTGTTGGCCGCTAGACCGGCTGTTGGGGGATGCTGCTGGTGAAACCCTCTCGACTCGCTCAGCACGGGCTTGCTGCCTGAAACTGCGGCTTGGAAATATCCCCAGACGCCTCGCCCAGAGTGTAGTGCGCATCCCGCCCACCTGCAGCACCCCAGGGTGGAAGTACTTCTCCGCAAACGTGTCCATCAGCAGCTGGTCAAAGTCGTCCGTGATGCGGCCGCCGTACTGGATGACGGACACCTGCGAGCGGGTTTCAGGGGGTGGGGGGTGTCGAGGGTGTTTGAGCAAGGCTGGTGTTTAGCGGTGTTTACCACTCACAGGCCCACACCTTTCTGCCGTCCTGCTTTTGTCCATCAACTTTGTACCTCACCTGCCCGCATGGTGCCTTTGCAAAACCAGTTCGCGTGCATTCCCCCACTCAGGCCCCTCACCATGTAGCGGACCGTCTCCCACGTCGGCTGGCTCGCTCTGCGGGCGCGGGCGCGAGAAATGGACATTGTTGGGGCATGCGACTGCTGAAAGCGGACAAATTGCCGTCCCCTTTTCTTCCCCTTCCTGCTGCCGCATCTGCACCCGCAGCCCCAAATCCATGCCATTTCGTCGCGACCCCGCTAGCCCCTAGCACGCACCTCTTGGCGTCCATCTCCAGCAGGTGGTTCTGCAGGAACTGGGTGCACGCCCCCAGGTCCGACGCGTTGAACTCGTACGGCACGTTCCACCCGATGGCGCCAAACTTGCGGCGCTCCTGCGGGGCGACGTGTGCGCAGTTTGCGGTCACGGGGTTGTGTTTCGGATTTGCTGGGGGGGGTGGCAGGCAGGCTGCATGGTGGGGTGCCGTTTTGGGTTTGGATACCATTGCTTGACACCCCACGCCGCTGCTGTGCCGTCCAACCGCGCACCTGGACGACGCTGTGCAGGAAGCATGACACGAACAGCAGCTGGCGCCACTCCTGGCGGCCCACCGCGTCCAGCATGTCCTGTGTTGTTTTGGAGAGGTGCAGTGGTCGCATAAATCCTTGTTAGCAGAAGAAGCCAACAGGGCACCAAGCAGAGGCACGCAACACGAGGCACACGCAACCACGCACGCTTGGGCGCTTAGAGCAATGGACCCCGTGCTTTGTCATCCGCCATGGGCAGCCCTCCTGACCCCATTGGATTACTGACCTGGTTGACCCACTGATACGATGCCCGCAGGCCGGCCTTGATGCCAACAGGAGCCTCGTTGGTGATCTTGATGCCCATCTGGCGTTACCAAGGGGTGGGCCAGAAGCGCGTGGGGTGTGAGTAAAAAGCAGTTGTTGTGGAGGGGGCACAGCTGAAAGGGCAAGATGAGCTTGCAAAAAGCAGCAGCTGGGGGCTTGAGGGCGCAGACAGCTTCTCCTCACAAACAAGGGCAACAGGACCGCCCACCCACCTGCAGGAGGCCGATGGGGAACTGCGAGTGCGGCTCCGCAGTAATCCACAGCCTGCGATCGGGCACAGGAAGTTTGAGTCGGCCGAGATGCAACAAACCACAGCTTGCCAAGACGGGACAATGGCTCGAATGTGTGGGGGCTGACCGCGTCAGTCCGGCCCTCACACCCATGCATTCCCAACAGACGGGGGCGCCACTGCTGTTTCCCCGTTTGCGGCCACAAGGCCCCACGCACCTGAAGTCCTCGTGCAGCTCCTCGGCCCGTACAAGGTACTGCTCAACCTCGGACAGGTAGCCGAGGCCGAGGTGCGTGTTCTGAAGCAGCACCCATTGGCCCTCGGCCGACGCGGTCGCCACGTACTTGCGGGCGATGACCTTTGAGTGGGAGAGGGAGGGCGGCGGACGCGCATGGCGTGTCAGGGCAAGCACCCTTGACGCCTGCTCCAACCCCTTCCTTGCCCTCTGCCTCCCGGGCCTCAGGCCCAGCAAGGGAAAGCAACCCAACCCGCACACGGCCTGCCGCGCCCACCTCCTGGCCCTGTCCCATGGAAACGCCGAGCGTCTTGATCTTCTTCCGCTTGGCCAGGTCCTCGATGAGCTTTGTGGGGTCGGAGCCGGGGCTCAGCAGGCAGATCAGTGGGCAGCGGGGCCGCGACTCGGCCCATGCGCGCTGCGGAGGCGCGGCGTTGTGTGGGGGGCGGGGGCGTGTGTTGATGGTGGGAAACCTCAATCGTTGCCCGTCAAAAAGGGGTATGCACCGAATCCGTGTGCCCGCTGCCGCAACAGTATGCAGCACACCACCACGACGCCCCCAACAGCAGCCCCGCAGCCCACCTCCATGCTGAGCGGCACGCTCTCCACAAACCGCTGCCCCAGCGCGTCGGCGATGTAGTCCGCGGCCGCCACCAGCGTGCGGTCCTCGCGGAAGGCCTTGACCACGCACATGCGCTCAAACTTTGAGAGGCGGTCCTCGTAGTCGGGGACCTGAAGGGGGGCGAGGCAGGTGGTTGGTGGGAGCCAGTCAGGCATTACAGCTGGGCCGTTGGCAGGCAGCACATGCAACTATGTCAGCCCTCCAACAGCCACTCGTGCAAGGTCCCTCCGCAACACTGCCGCCTGTGCGGCTTCCCGACTGCACACCAGGGCCACGCCCTCACCTTGGCCATCTCGGGGGCCTCCTGGTCGTACCACTGCCGCCACAGCCCGTCGTTGCGGAACACGCTGTCGGGGATGTCCCTGTTTTGATGTGGGGCCCAGGCGAGGGGTGTTGAAGGGGTTGGCTGCTGGTGAGCGGCTGAGGGCAGGTGTTCAAGCTTGTGCAGAGGGCTGCCCGGAAAGCCCAGATCCGCTGCGCCCCCTCTCCCGCTAAGAAACCTTACCATGATGCGTTTGCCCCTTCTCGCACCAAAGCCCTGCTAATGCAATCACCTGAACGCGTCCATAGCAGACAGCGCCACCACGTTGAGCCACACCGCATCGGGGATCCACTCCTTGGGCTTCTTGCGCACGCCAGTAATGTCAAGCGCGCCGCCGCCCTTGAGCAGGACGTCCACATCTGAGGGCTTCACCTGCGCGTGCGGTGCGCATGCAGCGGTGTGTTTTTGCGTGTATTTGGAAGGTGCTCGCAGAGATCATTACGCCCTGCACACCCCTAAATGTCCGACTGTGGGCTGCGTTTGCGCCCAATGCCCTGCCTACCTTGCCGGCGCTGACAAGGACCTTGTTGGTCAGCATGAGCGCAAACAGGAGCTTGTGGCGCTCGAAGAGGCCACGCTGGATGTAGCTGCGGTTGCAAGGCGAGGCGGAGCGGAAGGGCGATGGGAGGGCGTGGGTTGGGCAGCTCAAGCCGGGACGATGGCCAGCTTTGCCGCGCCGACGCCTGCCGATGCAAGCGGAACTTTGGCCCCCACTGCAGCAGGCAGGCAGTGCAGCCATTAATCGCGCTCACAGGTAGATCTCGTAGGTCATGTGCTCGATGATGTTGACAATGCGCTTGGAGGGCAGGCTGGCGCGCTCGCTGCCGTCTATGGCCTTCTCGTACAGCTCGTTGAACTGTGCAGGAGGTGAAAGATAGAGGCGCGGCGTCAGGATGCGTGTGTGAAAAGTGTGTCGTTGCAAGGGGCTGCGGTCAAGCAGCCAGCAAGCAGTTACGGCGGCGCACAGCAACGTCGCACAAGCACGCGCCCAGCCCGCCGCCGACGGGCGCCGCGCACCTGGGCCAGGCTCGTCTGGTACATGCAGTTGACCACGGCAAACTCCGCGATGAGGAAGTAGAGCAGAGTCGCGCGGTGGGCGACCTGCGAGCGGCGATTGTTTGGAAAAAGGAAGGGCAACGCAGAGCCGGTGAAACCAGGACAGGGGCATGGAAAAGTGACTGGCCTGCCACGCGTGGCGCAACCTGCGCATTAATGGAGGTCCCAACGGAACGAGGCCCCTCCAAACGCACCGCGCGGTACTCCTCGCACGCGTCGTTGATCTTCTTGTTGGTCTCGCTGGCGTTGGCCAGGCGGTCGCTCACGTCCTGTTGGTGGCGGGTGGGTGAGGGAGGATGAGGAGGTGTGCATGGGCGTGGGCGAAAGCGCGGAGCGTGTGAGAGGTGAACCAACAGCAGCTCGCAGAGCAGCATGCCTGGCGCCATGACATGCAGCGGCGTGTGGGATGCAGCCCAAGGTCACCTGGGCGGTCTGCTTGGTGACGGCCAGCACGTCGATCAGCTGCGTGTCGTCCAGCAGGTTGCCCTGGCTGTTGCTCAGCCTGTGGCAGCAAAGAGACGGCGCGTTGCAGTGAGTTGAGGATGGCCGAGCATGCCTTGCGGAGCCCCCAGCTATGCACTGATCAGCCATCGGGCAGCGACCCAGCCCCAACGCATCTGCACAACTGCCCTGGTGGCTCTCGCCAACCACCATTTCAGCCGCCGTGCCTTTGCCATTGAGAGCAACACCCGCCTGAACAGCAGGTCGTCCTCCAGCTGCTTGATCTTCTTCTTGTAGGACTGCACCTCCTCCAGCAGGGCCTGCCGCTGCTCCTCCAGCTCGTGCTTCTCCTTGAGGATGAGCTTGCCCAGAAGCTGGTCCTCCAGCCCTAATTGTGGGGAGCGGCAAGTAAGGAGCGCGCACGAAGGGCATTGCCAGGTGGATCAGCACAAGGCACGATTGTTTCGGTCAGCACAGGGACGCGTGCACGCATGCAATGTGGGGATGCCTGTGAACGCAAACAGCCAGGGGCTCAAGAGCTTGCCGCCGGGTGCGCACCGGCCATGGTGACGGTGAAGTCGACGACGGTGACCTTGGCGCTCAGCTCGGGCGAGAAGTGGGGGTTGGGGAGGCGGGTGGTGCAGAACAGCTTGAAGGTGTCGGTGAAGTCGACCTCCTTGTCGGCCAGCTGGACGACCCAGCTCTTGCCCTTGCGGACCTGGGGTGGACAGGTTTTGGGAATGGATTTGCAGCCGGAGTTGTTTATGGCGTTGGGAGTTGAATGTGCGAGCAAAGGGCAAAGGGTGTGAGTCAAACAGCTGCAGTTCCTTGTGGCACGCATGCAAAAATTCTGAGCAGCACTCTTTCTGGGCAGGCGGCATGAAAGCCCACTGCCTTGGCAGAGCAGCAGCAACACGGCCCATCCCTCACCAGGCGGCGCTCCAGCACAGGGTCCAGCACCGGGTCCAGCTCCTCCTCGATGTTCTCGATCAGCATCGGCTTGCCAAACGCGAGGCAGTCCTCCAGCGCAAGGCGGAACTGCTTGTCGCCTAGCTGGGTGACCTGCGTTGCGGGAGGGTGGGAAGGGGGGCCGGCGGAACTCAACAGAGCCTGGCTCACAGCCGGCGCAAGCCAAGCAGGCAACAGGCGCAGGGCCGCAGCAAGGATTGATCATTTGAAGCCCGAGGCCAAAGGTTTGCGATCCCAAAGCCTGAGGCATGTGGGCACACGCACCTTGAGCTGGTTCGCCTCCTCGCGGTTCTGGATCCACTGGCGGCCCTGGCCTTGCGGGTCCACGAGGACAGGGTACCTGGGCAGAAAAGTGCGGGGCAGTGCACGGGGACGTTGAGTAATATGCAGGGTGAAAGGCAGCATGGCAAGTGGGCCCACTTGGTTGCAAGGCGGCCCCCACTCCTTGCACCAGCAGAAGGCTGGATCGGGTGGGGCGCTGCTGGTGAAATGGAACTTGCTGCCGCCCTACGCCGCGCGCACCTGCTGGCACGTGTGACCATGATGCCGTTCTGCACGCTGAGCTCGTCGGTCGGCAGGCCCTGCAGCACCCACTCGCCGACCTCGGCGTCGTCGACCAAGAACTTGGTGACCTGCGCACGTGAGGGAGCGTGAGGGTTGCTTGAGCGAGTGCGCGGTGCACATGTGTGGATTGTGCGATGTCTGGTAAAGCAAGTCAGCTGCGTGTTGCCCAGGGGGCTGCATCACTCTGGCAGGAAAGCACGCCTGCAGGGCAGCAGCCGACGGCCATCAACGCAGCCCCTTGGGGTCGTCGCGCAATGCATTCCTGAACCGGGGCTCACTCCACGCAAAGACCCTCGCCTGGATGTTGTTGGTGACGGGGATGCCCAGGCGCACGCAGTCGCCGTAAAAGTCCCGCGCCATGAGCAGCTCCCGGAACTCCTTGTTGAAGGGGCCGAGGTAGGACACAAAAGCCGAGGCGACGGCGCAGTCCCCGGTCAGGCGCTGGATCTGGGCGTCGAACTCCTTGGACTGGGCCGTCCAGCGGGACTCCTCGCCTGCAGGGGGTGGGTGGGTGAACATTCTTGTGATGAGCAGCATCAGCATGGACTCAGCTTGGGGTTTGTTTGCCATGTCCCCAGCATGCGGCCACAAAAGACCCCATGGCAGCACTCCGCAGCCACCTCCCCGGCCCCCGCACCCGCGAGCGCGTGCAGCAGCGCAGTCGCGCTGTCCATCTTTCGCTGCGTCGCGGCGGCGTCCTCCTCCAGCGCCGTCTTTTGCGCCATTGCGGCGTCGAATTGGGTCTGCATCTCGTCAAGCTTGGCCTGGACGCGCGCCATGCGCTCCTCGGCCGCGTTCTTCTCCTTGGTGGCAATCTGGGGGCGCGCGGGGGGGGGGCGGGAGAGCCGATTTCAGCCAAGGTGCAGCCCAAAGGCACTGGCTTGTCACAAAAGCCTGGGAGCAGGCAAAAGCAAGCACGCGGCAAAGCCCTTTGCAAGCAAGCACACCCCTGCCTGCGCACGCCCCGCAGAAACGCACCTTGAGTTCGGCCTCGGCCGCGCGCAGCGTCGCGATCTTGGGCTCCACCACCTTGGCCACCTCGTGGTACTTGCACATGGCGGCGGCCCAGTTGCACAGGCCTGCAGACCGGCACGCCATGGGGCGGCGAGAAAATGGGGCCGTCGAGCTTGTCACATGGCTGTTGTGGGCGGCTGTGGCTGTGTGCAAAAGCAAGCAGCGCCCCGCTCGCGCTTTCCCAAATCCTTGCCCTGCTGATCGTGCGTTTCCGCGCATGCACCTGCAACGTTGCCAGACGCCTTGCGGGCGCTGTCATAGTTGAAGTCCGGCGCCGCAAAGTAGGGCTGGGGGCGGAGGGCGAAGGACAGTAGAGCAGAGCGGCAGCAACACGGGGTCGGTAGGGCAAACATCTGAACCGCGTACATGCTACAACACACGGCGCTGCCTGGAAAGGCGGCACACAAGTCTCCCAAAGTCGTCACTCCTGCACTCCCCATCTCGCAAGCCGCGAACAAACCCCCCCCCCACCCCCCCCTCCGTCCCCGCCGCGCCTGCAGCAGCTCGACGGTCTCGTCGTTGATCTGCTCCTTTGCAAAGTTGAGCAGCGACGTGAGGAAGTTCATGTCGCCCATCATCTTGACGGCAACCTCGTAGCTGCCGGCGATTACCATGGAGCCCTTGACGTCCTGCCAGGACACCTGCGGCCGGGTACGTCAACAGATTTGGGGCGCCGGCAGGGAGCAGGGTGGAAGTGTTTATCTGTTTGCGCAGCCGTTGGGGTGAGGATGGGTTCAGGTGTTACGCAAGGCAATTCCACTGCGATCAAGTGGGCGCCTGAGGCTTGCCCCCAGACTCGCATGTGCAGCCGTCTCTTGAGTTTGCTGCCGCCCCGGCCCCGCACCGAGTTGATGGGCCAGTAGCGCAGCAGCAGGACGCAGTCAAAGATGCGCTTCACGATGTCGGGGGGGCTCTTGAGCGCCTTGAGGCTCGTGATGTCAGCGGGGCGGATGCTGCGCGAGGGGGCGGCCGCAAAGCGGGGCGATGTGTGTGAACTTTGGCGGCGTGTGCTTGCCAGCAGTCCAAACGCCCGGCTGAGGGTGTGAAAGAGGACAGGAACGCTTTCGGCAGCAGCGGACAACGCGCCCAGATCTTGGATCCCACCCCGCGGCTTTGCTGCAGTCAGCGCACCTGTTGAGCGCCGACAGCGCGTCGTCCAGCGCGGGCTTGGCCGCGGCCAGGTCGCGCTCGGCGTCGTCCTGCAGGGTGGTGGGGATTTGCAGGGGTGGTGCCTCAAGGCCCTCTGGGCCAGGACCTGTGTCCGCTTGCCCACGAGCGGCCCCACCAGCCTCGCGCATGCTTCCCCAAGGCAGACGTCCCAATCTGCCCCCTCCCTGCCCACTATTGCTGCCTCTGCCGGGCAGGCCAAGCCCCGGGCAAGCGGCCCACCTTGACGGCCGCGATCTCCGCCGCCTTGGAGGACACCTCCCCAACAATCACAGCAACCTTGGCCTTCTCCTTCTCGGCGATCGCGGTTGATTCGCTGATGGAGCGCAGCAGCGCCTCGGCCTCGCGAGACGCGACGGCCAGCTCCTGCGCGCGTTTGGGCGGGATGCCGTGGGGCGCGGCGGTTGGCATGTGAGTGGGTGGGCAGCACCTGCAAGCGCCGCCCTGCCACACTGCACACCTCGAGCCACGCCCGGCCCCTGCAACGAGCATGCCCTGCACACAGTACGACTCTTCTCTCTCCGCTCAGCAAACACCTCTCCCCCACGGCTGCGCCATGGAAGCACGTGCCTGGTTCTTCACTGCCAGCTCCGCCTTCATGCGGTTAACGTCCTCCTTGGCCTCCACCATCTTCTGCAGGCCCGCCTGGATGGAGGCCGCCAGCTCGCGCGTGTAGGACCACTTGCGGCCGTACAGCTCCTTGTAGCCCTGCGTACGGTATGCGTGTTGGGGGCAGTGGATGTGTGGCCACGGGCAAGGGGGCAGGGGGCAGCAAGGAGGGAGCGTGGGTTGATTTCTCAGCGTGGCTGGCCCCAGGTGGCGCAGCTCACACCGCCAAGCCCTCAACCCGTCTGCTGACCCCCACGTCCCCGCCAGCACCCGGCGCGCCTGGATGAAGGACAGGTAGCTCTTGGGCGTGACGTAAACATGGCGCCTGTACTTGTCAAAGTACTCCCTGCGTTGGTTTATTGGTTGTTGGGGGTTGCAATCGGGTTATGAATTTAGCTTGTTGGCAAGCAAGCACTCGTGCCAGGGTTTGCCGGCGCCCCGTGCCCCGTTCAAACACACTGCTAAGACCCAGGGCTCACTTGCAGGCCGCCGTCACGGACGAGTGCACGTGGCCCATCATGTGCTTGAGCGCAGCCTTGGCTTCTGGCCCGCACGCCATCTTGAATTCGTCGATGAACTTGCCAGACACTGCCGCGGCGGGGCGGGAAAAGGGTTTGCAGGCGCACGTGGTGGGCGGTCCTCTTGTGGAGCTGGAAGTTCAGTAGGTGTTGATGCGGCTGCATGATGCCACACGCCTTGAGTTGCTGCCTGCAGCACCCTTCTTGGACAGCACCCCACCCCTCCAGCGAGCGGGACCAACCCCGCCCCTCACCCGACGTGAGCGCCTCCTCAGGCCAGGGGAGGAACCAGTCGATGGTGCATCCGTTGATGAGGCCGGGGAACTGCTGCGCGCGGCGCGCAAACTTGGCGCCCACGGGGCTGCGTTCGAGGGCGCACATCGATGGTGAATCACAGGTTGGCAGGGTTCCAGCGCTTTTGGTGCGGGCGAGTAGCCCGTAAGATTACAGCAAGCCGTGTTGACCCCGCCCCCCAAAACGCTCCAACACATTCGTTGTCAATCCCACAGCAAGCCTGCCCCAATTCGCCCACCTGAAGCAGAGCACGACGTGCAGGTTGTCGCGAACGCGGTTGAGGAAGAACTGGTAGAGGTTGTCCCAGGTGTCGGGCACGCCGGGGGCGGCGGACTTCATGATGGGGCGCATGTCGTTGACGATCATGTCCAGCTCGTCCTTGGGGAACAGGCCTGGCGGGGGTGGTGGTGGGGAGGGGAAGAGGGGATTAGAAGGGGTTGGGTGGGTGCGTGAGCATGAGCGCGGCAGACCCCGCATAAGGGGGATGCTGGCATGAAAGGGCATAACACTGTGCAAGTGGCCCCTGCCTGCTGCCCCTCTGTGCTGACCTCAAGCACAGGCAGAGAGCGCAAGCAGGTGCACGGCGCTCACAGGAATCAAGCAAGCATGCGCGGCGCCACTCACCGGCGACCTCCCCGGTCATGAGGATCTGGTTGATGTACTCCAGGAAGGCCTCGTCCTTGACCTCGGCGTCGGTGAACAGGAAGCACACCGGTTGGCCCTTGAACCCTGGTTTGCGGGGCGGTTGCGGGGGGTTTAGGTGGGCGGCAAACGGCCACGAGGGTTGGTAGTCTGGGCAACGTTAGCAGCTCTGCAAGGCGCGAACGGAATGCAAAGGCAGGCAAACGCACTCGGAGATGGACTGCTTTCAAGGCCACGACATGGGCTGCTTCACGCTGCCTTCCCACCCACCAGCGATCTTGTAGATGGCCTTGATGTCCTCAAACAGGTTGGTCACGCCGTACGTCTTGGTGACGGTGATCTGCGGTGAGAGGGAAAAGGAAGAAGATTGAGGCGGGCGCTTGTGCCAGGCATGCAGCATGCCCCGCCCACACGAGCCCATGAGCCCCCTTGAAGCACGGGTGAGAGACGATGGGCACCAGTCCCCTCAAACTCGCCCCAAAACGCACCTGGAAGGTGTAGGCGCCAGCGATGTAGGCCGCCAGCCGTGCCAGGCTCTGCTTGCCGCTGCCGCCGACGCCGACCAGCAGCGCGCTGCCACGGGCCATGGACAGCAGGCGGCTGATGCGCATGAGGTGGTGCAGCGCGTCGGTGAAGAGTACCAGCTCCAGCTTAAGGATCTGTGGGGGCGCACGGGCACAGACAGGGCCTATTGTTAAAGAGTTCTGACGGGGACAACGCGCAAAACCACATGCCGGCAGCAGCCGCGTCAACCACAACCCTTCACCCTGCTCAGTGGACACAAAGCCCAGCCCAGCTGCGCCCCCACACCACACCCAACACCAGCCCCTGCACATCTGCCACCCCACCCACCTTGCTCTCCTCGTTGAACTTGCGCTGGTGCCCCTCGACGCGCGCCCTGACCTCTGCCAGGCCACCCGGCACGCTCTCGTAGAAGCTGGGGTGGGCCTCCACCACCTCGCCCGTCTCGTCGTCGACCACGGGGTCCCGCAGGAAGTCCACAAAGTAGAGCGGCTCCTCCACCTATGGGTTGTTTGTGTGTGTGGGGGGGGGGGGGAGGTGTGTGTGGAGGAGAGGTGTGCGTGTGCATGTGTGCATGCTCACATGTGTGCGTGTGGGCGCGTGAGTACGTGCATGCGTGTCAGATGGATGTGAGGGCGGGCCGAGCGCGTGAGCAGTTGTACAAGCCAAGTTTTGCGGGGGTGCAATGCGCATCCGAGCTCCTGCAGCAACCGGCCCTTCAGCAACCAGCTCAGGCGCACCTGCTTGCACAGGTCGGGCGTGAACTCAGAGCGGCAAAGCTCGGCCAGCTGGCGGTCCAGCCAGCCCTTGTCCTCGTGCGAGACCAGCTTGTCAGCAAACACGCGCCTGGTTGCATTGGGTGGCAACACATGGAGTGGGCGAGGGCAGAAGAAAGCAGGAAGCATGCCGGAGGCTGCTGCAGCAGAAACAAGGCCCGCCTCCATCGGCACACAAACATGCGCCAAGGGTGCACCACAGGCGGCTTCAGCGCCGCACCCACCGGCACTCGTGCAGCCACAGCGCTAGCAGGTACCCCTCGGGCGAGGTCACGCCGCCGCCGTAGCGCCCGCGGGGCGCCGCCTTGTTGAACCTGCGCCGCAAGGAGGTGGGGGATGAGATGCGATGAGGCCTGGCAAGAAGGGAGGGCTTTCCCACTCCCTGTCCAGACGTCTTGGTTGCTCCCTGCCCCAAGCCCTTAAATCAGCAGGCAAGGTTGCCCGCCGCCCACCTGTCGCGGGTCGCCAGGATGACGCCCTGGAACACTTTGCTGAGCTCGCGCATGTTGAACAGGTAGTGGAACTTGGCGGGCGTGGGCAGCATCTTGGTCTGCGCACAAGAGTGAGGTTTGAGCAGGGCAAGAGGGCTTGAGCACGGCCGGTCGCAGGCCCTCTTGACCAAGGGTCGACCCCATGAAGCGCGCCGCCCAAGGCGCAATGCACAGCTGCGAGCAGCGACGCTTGCCTGGGTGCGGTTCCAGAGGTTGACGGTCATCGGCACCAGCCGGGCCGCGACCGCGACCACCTCGTCGGCGACCACGCCCGGCGCGAAGCGGCCCTCCACGAGGCGCCCAAAGATGCCGTTGATCGCGGCCACGCTGGGCAGGGGCACGTTGAAGATGCCAAACTGGCGCTTGAGGCGGTTGGGCACGTCGTTCTTGCCGCCGCCTGCGTGGATGCAAAGATTATCGACAGTGAAACGCATGGCAAAGAGCTGGAAGGGCTTCCCTCATCAGCTCTCCTGCTGCCGAGCATGCATGTTTCGCTGGCGAGCGGCTCAAAAGACACCAGCAGGCCGCGGCCACGCGCGTACAACAACCACAGCCGCCCTTGCAGCACCCACCCGGCGCGTTCATGGCCGCAAGGTAGCGGGTGTCCGTGATGAACTTCATGTCGCCGATGGGCTTCTCCAGGCCGTACATGCCGCCCTGCTCCAGCAGCTGCCGCACGATCTCGTTGGTGACCTGGGCAAAGCACGGAGGGGTCGGCGGCGTGAGCCGCGGTGCAGCCGCATGCAAACGCAGGAAGGCATCCATGCTGTCAACACGTGCATTGCCCGGAGCAGTTGGCACTTTGCAGACGCAACGGCGCTAATGCGTGGGCGGCAAGGAGACAGCAAGCCGCCGCTTGGGACGCGCCCACCCCAACGCGCACGCACCTGGTCGCCCCAGTTGTTGATGGCGGGCATGGAGATGTCGTCGATGAAGACGCACATGCTGCGGCCGCCGGGCGGGCCGTAGGTGCGGCCCTGGCGCTTCTCCACCGCGCCCTCGATCGACATCTGTTGGGAAGCACCAGGGGGTGGGTGCGTGCGCCACGGTTGCTGTCATGGGGCCCAGGCTCGTAGCGGCTTGGTGCGTGGGCGCAAAGAGCATCACTGGATGCGACACCCTGCCAGGCGCCACCCCATGCGCGCGCACCTGGAAGATCTGGGGCGTCGTGAGGCTGCTGAAGGTGATGGTCTTCGAGGCCATGGTCTCGGTGCTGAAGCGCCCCAGGAACTGGTTGATGACGCACGTCTGCGGCGGCGCACGTTTCAGTGGAATGACGGGCCAGGTTGTGAGGAAATGAGGAAGTAAGCAGAATTTCAAAGTGAGAGCAAAGCACAAGAACACGGGGCAGCGAGCTGTTTCAGCCAAATGTAGCTGACCGCCAGCCAAGCCGCGCACCTTGGCAGTGCCGGGCACGCCGACCAGCATCGACGCGCCACCGACGCTGTGCATGAGCGCCAGCAGGCGCTCATACCTTTGCGGCGATGGAGGGTGGGTGGGAACGGGGTCTGGTGCCAGCGCTCTGGGCAAACTTGGGTCCAAACCAAGCGGCGCAAAGGAAGGCCCCTGCTTGAACACAGCACCCTGGGCTGGAACCAAACTGAGGGCCGTGACACAGACGCGAGGAAGGCAAGAAGACAGATGCACAGCGCGCAGCATGCAGTGTCCACCAGCTCACCTGACGCTGTCGAGGGTGGGGATCACCAGCTGGGCGAACTTTGGCCGCTCCTCCGCAGCTGGGTAGGTCCACTCGGGGACCGCGCCGCTCCAGTGGCGCCACTCACCGGTGGCCTCGTCCACCATCCACTCAAACACGGTGTCGCCCTCGGGCTGCCTGCAAGGTTGGTGAGGCGGGCGAGGGTGAAAGCTAAAGTGCTTCGCGGTGGACAGGGATGGGCGTGTGACCCGTGGCAGCTGCAATGCAGTCGCAGGCATGCTTTCGGCACGTGCGCTGCCCAAAAGGAGAAAATTACAGACGCAGCGGCACATGGAGGGTCCCCCCTGCGCCGTGCACCTGGGCGGCAGGTGGGAGCCGATGGAGCGCAGCTCCGCGTCGAACGCGGCGCGGTCGCGCACGTCCAGCAGGCCGCCCAGCGCCCAGGTGGCGCAGTAGATGAAGATGCGCTCGATGCGGTCGGCCGAAAGCGACTCGTGGGCGTCTTCGTACCTGTGTTTGGGTTGCATTTTGGGGGTGCAATGCAGGGGTGAACACGGCAGAGCCTTGTGCGCTTGGATGTGGTTTCAGCCATGCGAATGCAGGCGGGGCAGGGCAAATGGAGCAGGCGAAAGCCGTGCGTGATGCACCCACTCCTCACTTCTGGAGGCTGGCCTTGAGCAGCGTCAGCAGCGTGTTGACGTGGCAGACCTGGGGAAGGCGCCGAGCGGACATGGAAAGGGTTAGGGTTCTTTCAAACACCTGTTTGACAAGCGGACCAACACTCACCTAGCCTCTCATGCACCTGCTCATAGCCACCCGGCCCTCTTTTTCGCAAGCACTGCGCGCGCCCTGGGCGTGTCCCACCTGCTCGTTGTACATGACGGGCTTGGCCGACACCCGCAGCCACTCCAGCAGGCGGGACACATACTTGTCAAACATGGCCGACAGGTGCTGAGCCTGCGTTGGAAAGGAAGATGCCATGCACGATAGCGGGGTGTAAGGGATTGCCAAAGGCTTCTAGGGAGGGCAAGTGCGGGGCGGGCGGGGGGAGCAGGGGCGTAGCGCCAGTCTCCCAGCAACCTCAACCAAACAAGCTTGGGTCAGCTCCGCACCTGGGTGGCGTCCGAGCGGCGCGCCAGCCAGGACTTGGCAATAGGCTCCCAGCCGAGCTCGCAGTCGCTGACGTAGATGATGCCTGGTGAGGAGAGGCGGGTTCGGTTAAGAACTTGGGCGGAAATATGCCACCACTCGCAAAATTCACAAAAGCCCCCAACCCGCACACTTGCCCCCCAATCCCAGCCCAGCCCATCAAGCAGCCAGCTGCGCACCGGCGCGCGACACCGTGGCGGGCGACGCATTGCTCAGGTTCTCGGGCTCGAACATCGCGCGCATGGCGGGCGTCATGAGGATGCGGTCGCCGTTGGCCAGCGTCAGCACCTGCGGGGAGGGGGCCGGTGGGAAGGGTTGGCTGGTCAGGCGTGTGGGGCAAGAGGGCATGCCAAGGTTGCAAAGGTGCATGCATGTGTGTTCTCCAAGCACGCCAAACCCACACACCAGAAGGCCCGTTCAGTGCGGCCAGGCGCGCACCTTGTTGTCGTCCAGCACGGTGTTGAGGTTCTCAATCCAGATGGCGTCGACGGGGCCGTCCAGCACAATCCACGTGTTTTGGTTGCGGCTCTTGGCGGCCCTGTTGTGTGTGGGGGAGGGGGGTTCGGAGCATGTGCGTTTGCATGAGCTGAGCGCACGCACAGCGCACAGGGGTGCATGGCAGGCCAGCCAGACGCGCTGCCTCCTCCTCAAACCTGGGCCATCCAGCCAGCCGCGAACCCACCTGCGCCACAGCACCGCAAAGACGCCGTCTGTCCAGTCGCCCGTCGTCGGGTCCATGCGGCCAAACATCTGCGCTCGTAGGTGGGGAGGCCAGGGTCTAAGAGCCTGCCGCTAGAATCGTTCAAGTGTTTCAAGCCAGATTGGCAAGGCAAAGCTGTGTTCATCCCTGCACGCAAAGGTCTCCCCAAAACGCTACCCGCTGCGCGCCACCAGCCCCTCACACCTGCGGCGCGGTGACGGCCTTGGGGTTCATGCGCCAGATGACGTGCTTGGTGCCCATCTCTGTGAGGGCGCCCGCCAGGCACTCCATAATGGTGCTCTTGCCGCCGCCGCTGGGGCCAACCTGGAGCCCGTGAGAGGTTGTGTGCCAGGGGGGCGCATGAAGCGTGCGGGGGCAGGCAAAAGCAAGATGGTGGGAGTGCACAAGTTGCCAGCAACCCAACCCCAGGCGAGCCATACTTCAACGCCTCCACCCAGCCTCAAGCCCCCCACAGGCCACGCACCAGCATGATGCCGTGGCGCACGAGGAAGGTCTCGTACAGCTGGATGCACTTGTTCAGCCAGGGCCCGTGCAGCTGCAGGCCCTTCTCCAGCGCCACCTTCTCCAGCGCCTTGGACACCTCGGGGAACGACGCGCGCTCCGCCTTGAGGCCTGCGCATGGTTGTGCGAATAGACGCGACACACGGGCGGGTCAGGAGCAGACTGCAGCATGGGAAACGACGAGGTGCGGCGTCCCTGGCACACATTGCGCACGCTGCCCCTGCCTGTCCGCAGCAAACCGAGGCCCCTGTGAGCCCGCACCCGGGAAGAGGTCGTCGATGAGGCTCATGAACAGGGGCACGTCCTCGGCCACGTACTTGCTCATGTTCATGTCGCGCAGGGTGCGCATCAGGAGGTAGACCTGGGCCGGGCGATTCAGGGGGTGAGGGGCGCAGGGGTTGGAGGGGGCTTGGCGGCAGTCAGCTTAATGAGAACTCTCAAGGGGAGCACTGGAGCCCTGGTCAATGCGCATCCACCTCACGGCTAGGGGCGCAAAGGCTCACCTCGCTGCGGTCAGGGTTGGCGCGCTTGGAGGCGCCCGCCGTGCGCAGCACCTGCAAGGATTGACAACCAGCGGCAGTCAGAGAAGGCTGATATGCTGGGAGCAGCCAGAAGCCCCCAAAACACGGCAGTCCCAGTATAGAAGCTGCCCAGTCGGCGACACAAGGGGCGGCCACAACCCAAGGCACCGCACCGACAGGATGTTGCGCAGGCCAAAGTCGTAGTGGGGCTGCTTGGACAGCTGCTGCTCGCAGAGGCCGTACAGCACGAAGAACTTCTTGCTGAGGACGTCGTTCTCCTGATACCCGCACGCCGCGAGCTTGACCTGTGAAGGGACAAGGCGCGGGGCATAGCAAAGACATGGGGCGGTAGGCGGGCGCGGTGGGCGTTTGTTGTGCTGCTCGTGCGCTTTGCTGCACAGCTGCAGGAGCACCCCTGGGCACGGAAGACGAGCCGCTCCCGCCCCAGCAACTGGAGCGCGCCTTGATGATGATTTGGCGGTTGGGGACCATCATGGTGACGCCACGGAACAGGGCCTTGAGGTTCTCGGGCAGCTCCTGGCGGCCAGCATACCTGGTGAGGGCGGCAAGGGAAAAAGGACAGGGCACAGCAAGAACGACAGCAGAGAGTTACGTTGAGCCGGCCTGCCGTGAGGGCACGTGTGTGCACAGGCTCCATTGAAAACGGACCACCAGGCAGCAAGGCAAAAGGCGGGCATGCACCCACCCTGGGTTCATGGTGATGAAGAACCCGACGCGGGGGTCGAGGCTGACGGTGCTGCCGTCGGTGAAGACGAAAGAGCGCTTGCGCTCGCGGATGGCGGACAGCACGCAGTAGATCTAGGAGGGGTTGAGAAAGGGCAGGGGCAGCAGACAGGGTTGTTGAGGGGGCGGGCAGACCCAAATTATCAGAGCCTGTGAGATGCGCTGCAACAAGGAGCAATGGGGGCGTTGCACAGGCACAGGTGCACGCAGGCGCCGCCTGCTGCGTGCTGACGTGCACCTGCTGCGCGCAGACGCTAAGCACGTCCAGGTTGATGCGGTTGAACTCGTCGAAGCAGCCCCACAGGCCGCTCTGGGCAAGGCCCTTGTAGATCTTGCCCATGCCCTTGTAGTCCATCTGCGTTGGCGAGCACGGAGGTTTGATTGCGTGCGTGAGACCCAGGCGCATCGTATCCACAGTGGCGCCTGAGCGGCTGCATGCGTTGCGGTCTTCCTTACGCCACTTTGCCTGCACCCTCCTGCCACCACCTCTGCTTAACTGCCGTCAGCCCCGCAGGCACCCACAACGCAAGCCTGGCAGCCCCATGCCCCTCAGCCTAATGCCCCCTGCACGCGCCTGGTCGCTGCAGTTGAACACGACCACGTACTTGCCCAGCGTGTTGCCGAGGTCCTTGGTCGTCTCCGTCTTGCCCGTGCCCGCGGGCCCTGCGGGCGCGCCGCCAAGGAACATGCCCAGGGCCTGGCAAAGAGGGTGGTGGCGGGCGGGTCAGCCTTGCCTGCTGGCCCACCGCTTGCTTACGACAATTCTGCCACACAATGCACCCAACACCACATGTGGATGCAACACCTGGCATGCTTCCCAAGCAGCACAGCCCACCTGGCTGAGTGTGACATAGCAGATGTCGGTCAGCGGCGTGATGACAAGGCGCTCCTTGACACCAAGGTACTCGTAGCTGCGGTTAAGGTGGGGAGGGTGGGTTGGGTGTGGGGAGGGGAGAGGGGTGGATGAGGCAAGGCAGGCGGCCAGGACAGGAGACAGTGAGCCACCTGCCAACCACGCTACACAGCCGCGGCGCACATCCTCAGTCCCACTCTCCCTTATCAGCGCCACACAGCACCTGTACTCAAAGTCAACGTCGCAGATGGAGATGATCACAGTGTCGCGCTCGTCCCGCCAGTAGAAGCGGACCTGCTTGAGCCAGTCAAAGTCGGTGGGGTCCTTCACCTGCAAGGTGCGCAAGGAAATGGGCGGGGGGAGAGCAAAGCGGCAAGGGCGTTAAAAAGCCAATGCAAGACCCAGGCAGGCACGAATGCACTTGCGCACGGCAGCACGCACAAGTACGCGTGCACCTCCCAACCCGTGCACGATTGCTGGCGGGCGCACCTTGCGGCGCACGAGGTCCTCCGTCGACTCCTTCTGGTGCATGTGCACCGTGATGCACGTCTCCAGGTTGGTGCGCTGGATGCGCGTCAGGTCGGAGCGCACCGTGATGGTCACCATCTCGCTGCGTTGCGGGGCGTGTGGTGGATCGCGGGTGGCAGAAAGGGGTCAGTGCGGCGCGGGGCGCAGAGGCGGGCAAGGGCACCTACTGACGGGCTTGCCAGGTGCCTCGCCACGCCCCAGCAGGGCGCAGAGGATGCGCAAACTAAAAAAACAATTGAGGAAGCCGGCTGCGTGCGCGCAGATGGAGGTGCAAACCATGCAAACGCACATGCTCACAAGGCTTGCACCCGTGCTCAGGCCCGGCCCACCCACCCACCGGAGCAGGGCGTCGGTCTTCTTCATGTTTTTGACCATCACCCCCTTGTCCGTCTTTGCCGCCGCGAGCGCGGCCTGCGTGTCGGCCGTCCACTGGAACTGGATGCCCAGCAGCGCGATTTGGGCGGGGTGGCTGAAGATGAAGTCCTCCAGAGACAGCTCCTGGGGGCGGTGACAGGGGGAGAGGGGGTTCTGGTCACGTGCGCTGGTACAGCAGCCGAGCAAGTGTGGCAGGCCCGCGCCCGTCAGAAGGGGCTGGCGAAACCAGCAAAGGCAAGCACACCATCAGTGCGAAATGCAGGTGGGGCTAAACACAAAGGTGCGCAACCGCTGCCGCCAAGCATCCCCAGCCGCGCCCCCTCACGTAGACGTGGTGCACGGCGCGCTTGATGGACGACTTGACGGTATCCTGCATCCCGTCCACCAACCGCTGCAGCCAGACCTCGATGTTGCCCTTCGCATCCACAGGGCGCTCAAACTCGACCTGGGTTTCGAGGGGTGAGGGTTTCAGGGAGCATCTTCTTTGCCACCCCAGCGCGCCTAATGGCAGGCTCCAAACAAGGCGAGACGACAACACCAGGGACAAAAATTCTTGTCATTTGCGTGGGAAAGGGCCTCGCAAGCCTACAGCCATGGCACGGCCTCACCTTCTCGCCCTGCTGGCTGAACATCTCCAGCATGCGGGTCTTGTCGGCCTGGATTAAAGGCGGCGTCAAGGGGGGAGCAAGCGCGCGAGTGGGTGGGAAAAAATACCCCCTGCTTCGCCCACAGAATCATTCTAAACCAGGGCGCGGCCCCGCCCACCTTGTCGAAGGTCACGTTTGAGAGGCTGTCAAACAGCCCGGACTGGAAGTGGGGCACCACGCTGGGCGGGTCCGAGCCCAGGGACAGGATCTCCAGGAGGGTGGGGTCGGACACAAAGTAGAAGCTGGGCGGGTGGCGCGGGGCAGGTGTGGGGGTGTGCGCGGCAGGGTTGTAAGTCAGTGCGTGCGGCAACACTACACACCTCACACCCTTGAGTGATCCCGCCTGAAAACTACTAGGCTGCCCTTGTAGTGCATTAACACACCCAAGAGCCGCAAACCAGCCCCCAGCAGGCCCAGTCGCAAGCCCCTTAGCCAAACCCTTGCCGCGGGAACTCGGCGCGCTTGGTCTCCAGGTAGGCGCTGAGGCTCTTCTGGCACAGCTCCAGCTGCTCCAGCAGGTGGGGCAGCATGTTCTTCATCAGCTCGCTGCCCGCACACACGGCCACCACGTTCTGGGTCTCCATGGCGGCGGTGACGATCTGCGGCGAGGCCGAGGGGCGTGGCAGGAAGGGGGCCAGTGAGAAATGGTGGCGCAGTCGAGGGTGCCGACGCCAGGCTGCATCTGCGCCGCTGGAATTCCAGCTGTGCCCCAGGCCAGGCAGGCGCGCCCGACGCAGTCCCTCAGCACACAAATGCCAGCAGGCAGCCCCAAGCGCGGCCACCCCTTTCCACCTTGATGTAGTTCTTGTCGATATTCTGGAAGCGCTTCGCCTCCGCGGGCAGCTGCTTCACGATATCGCCGCCACTAAACACCGCCTCCATGTACTGCCACATGTTCTGTTAGTCAGAGGCAAGAGGGGTGCCGGGGTTTGAGTGGGTTCCCATCCAATGAATGCCAGGCCCATGTGTCGGGAAGAGCGCATCAGCAGTCGTTCAGCTCCCTGGACCCACAGCCAGCTTGGGTGGCAAGCCCCTGCCTCGATTTGTGCCCCTGCGAGCCCCAGCACGCACCTGGACCATGAGCCACTGCTCCAGGATCTCAGAGACTGTGCTGAGCTTGATGACCCACGACTGGACCTGCTCCCGGAAGGGCGCGCTGTACCTGTGTGTCGGCAAAAGGGGAAGTGGCAGGCGCAGTATTCACGGGTGGCGGTCGACTGGCAAGTCTGCTGCCACGCAGGCTGCGCTGGCCCCATTCAGCCAGCAGCCTGCCCAAAGCAAGAATGGGACTGGACGCCCAAAGGCCCCTGCCCAGCGAGCGCGGGCCGACCTGTTGGTGGCCATGCTGCCGAGCTGCATCTGGCTGTCCTCCAGCTTCTCAATTAGCTCGGCCGTGTCGCTGGGCTTCAGGACCACGGGCCCGCGCGTCTTGTAGTCGGCAAAGGACTGAGAGCGGGGCGGGGCAGGTAAGCCAGGGGTGGAACGTGCACGGTCGTGCAAGCAGAAGCTGACGGCAGCTTTACAAGCTGATGCATGCAGTCATGGCTGCAACCCAAGAGGAACAAGAACGCGATGCAGGCAACCCCCCCCCAAACCCTGGGCTCCAAGCAGCTGCCAGGAACGCTTACGAGGTTGAAGGCCGCCCAGTCGCTCTCGATGGAGGCGAGGCGTGTCTCAATCTGCTCCTCCTTGACCGCGCTGTTGGCCACCTCCTCCACCTCCTCCCTGTGAGTGGGTCAGGCGTGCAGACAGCCGGAGTGAGCAGCCCTGCCTGCTCTGTGGTGGCACGAGGTAGCTGGGGCAAGGCCCTGGCCAGCTGCAACCTGCTGGTGCGAGCTGGGTGAGCTGCCTGCATGCAGGCCCTTTGCTCCCCTCTGCAGTCCACCGACAGCGTCCCACAAACTGCGCCCCACCTGTGCGCCAGCATGCCGCAGTCCAGGAGGTGCTGCAGCTTGAACACGTCCTCCGCCAGCGACAGCTCGCGCCCCGTGATGGCCATCACCGCCCGCCAGTGGCGCTCGCGCATGGCCTGGTGCGCCAGCGCCTGTGCAGGTTTCGATGGTTGGAGGTTGTGTGGAGAGAGAGGTTGGCAAGGACCGCGTGTGTTGGATGCACATGGTTCAGAGGCGCCGCAAGCACACAGTTGGAGCACAAGGGAGGGGGCGGCAGCTCCCTGCGCAGCACCCGCAGGCCAACCTGGAATAAGGGCAGCAGCTCGAGGAAGTTGTCGATGGTGTCACGGCAGTCCACGTACGCCTGCCAGTCTCGCAGCGCCTTGGGCAGCTTGCGGCACTGCGCCTGGTATTGCATGACCTGCGCACAGGTGAGGTTTTAGGCGGGGCACCAACAGGGGTTTAGGGGCAGACAGTGTGAGCAGGCCGGAACCTGCTTGGCCATGCATCAAGTTGTATCCCCCAGCAGAGGTGCGCAGACCACCCTGAGCACGTCTGCACGAGGCAGCGCCCAAACGTAAAGGCCAAAGAAGCGCGCGCACGCACCTGCTCGCCCATCTCGTCCACCTTCTCGACCACGTCGACCCAGAAGAAGTCGCCGTAGCCCTTGATGGTGGTGATAACCGTGACGTACAGGCTGTACAGCCGGTCGAGCATCGACACCTGAGCAGGCATTGCACCAAGGGGTTGTGGCAGGGGCATGGGGTTTTCACCGGTCACTTTGCCGATCAGGCTTCCCCTGAAACGCATGACAGCACCGCACCAGCCCGCAGAACAACCCCACCCGAGCACAGCTCTGGCAGCCAAGGCCCACCTCCTTCTCCGTCTGCTCAAGCTCTGGGAAGCGTGTGACCTCCAGGCCAAACAGCTCCTCGCCGCTGCTGTAGTTGTCCCACTTGCGCTTGCGGACCTGCGTGCGTGGGTGTGCAGGGGGACGAGGGCGATGTTAACCCTTTGGCAGAACCCTCAAGCTGTGTGCTCCCTCTCCGACACATAACACCCGCGAAGCTCTCCAGCCTGGAAAAAGGCAGCCTCCACAGCTTCGGTGCAGGCCCAGCCTCGGCCCCAGCAAGGTGCGCACCTCAAACATCTGCTGGAACTTCCGCAGCCGGTCGACGGCCTCCATCGGGTCGAGGCCCGGCACCATGGGCCCGGCCGCCTCCCACTCGCGCCGGAACGCCTGGGCGTCGGCCACAAAGGCGCGGACCTCCTTGATGAGCTCCCGCTTGAAGCCGACCTGCGAGAAAGGGAAGGGGGATGAGGAAGAAGTGTGGGCACGATCCCAGTGTACAGCATGCTGGGCAGCATGGGCTTGTGAGGCGCCAGGCAGCCACAAGAAGGCATCACGAAGCCTGCGCAGAACGCGGCGGGTGGGCAGGCGGACCGGCCCCAGGCAAAGACAAAGGCCAGGGCCGCGGCGGCTCTGCTGAAGCGCCTTGTACCCGGCCTCCCACCCACGCACCTGCAGCTTGGCAAGAGTGTCCGACACGTCCGTGGCCAGCTTGCGCAGCTTCTTCCAGCCGTAGCGCAGGTCGGACACCAGCGCCGTCTCCTCCTTGGGGACGCGGACCTGGCCAGCGGCAGGGTTTGGGTGCACAGGGGCAGGGTTTGGGTTCAAATTCTTAACAAATGTTGTGTGACCTGCTTTTGCTGCCTGCCCTTGAGCAAGCTTGCAGTCATTGCCCTTTGCTGCGGCATGCCTTGGATGCCCCGACATGAGAGAAGGCAAGCCGCGCACGCGCCGCAACCCATGTCCCCAGGCCCCCGCACCTCATAACGCAGCAGCAGTGCGTACATTTCCTCGATGGGGGTGATGAGCGAGTCGATGTTGGACTCCTTCTCGCGCACCTGCGCACCGCACAGGGGGTGGGTAGCGCCGCCGTGCACGGCAGGCACGCAAGGCGGGTGTGGTGAGATGGGGGCGGGCACGCTTGCAAAAAAAATCAGCGGCCGCAAGCACAAGCGCTGCTCTCCGGGCAGCCAACGCGGGCCTCAAGCGCCGGTGTTACACCGCCCACACCCATGCGCATGCACACGCCCACCCACGCAGGCATGGACACACAACAGGCACGCACCTCCTCCAGCGCGGCCATCACGTGACGCACGTCCTCGAGGTCCTCGACCTTTCCAGACAGCCGCAGCGTGGCGTCACGGATGTAGCTGCGGGCGCAACCAGGGTTTAAAGTGGATTGAGGAGGCGCTTGCTTTGCTGGAGGGCGTAGAGGGAATCAGCTGGACCAAAGCAGACAAGACCAGGAGGGCAAAGCCAAACGAGCCACCCTGGCGTGGCGTGGTTGCTGCCCTTCTCACTTGTCGAACGACTTGAGGTCCTCAGAGCACTGGCGGTGCAGGTTCTGGGCAAACTGCGCCTTCCAGGAAGCCGCCTCGCTGCGCAGGCTGTTCTTGAGTGGGGCCGTCTCCAGGGACAGCGAGCCTGGCGGCGGCCGAGGACATGGTTGGTGCCAGGGTGTGTGGGTTTTGACGATCATGCCAGGGTGGCCATGCGTATTTTGCCCACTTGCAAGCCTGCACGCATGCGCCTTTTCCCCAAAAGACATGTATGCACACAGACAAACGCAAAGTGACAGCTGAAAGGCCCCTACCCCTCAGGCCCACCGATGTTGTGCAGCGTGGGGATGGCGGCAATCTCCTGCTCCAGGGCGTTGTACTTGCGCAGCTCTGCCTCGAACGCCTCCAGGCTGGGCTTGGTGCGCATGAAAGCGTCGTAGGTGGCCTGGCCGGTACAAGGTGCAAGGGAGTGGAGGGCAGCTGGCAGGGTTGGAGGGGAGTGTGCAGTGAGCCGGGGGAGACAAGCCACGGAGCTCAAGCACAAGCCTGAAAGGCTGCTTCGCATGCACGCTGACACTGCTAAAACAGGAGCGTAGCAGTGTGCACAGCAAGGCCCCTCCAATCAAGGTGTCCGCCAAGCGCCGGCTCCAACCGCACGCCGCTGGCACCGGGGCTCAATCCAAACCGCGCCTGTAGGTCCTGGGTCCAGAGGAACTTGTAGCGGTCAAAGGTGCCGATGTATTCCGACACCTGCGCCTTGATCCCCTCAACAGAGCCCGTCAGCAGCAGCACCGCCTTGACGACCTGGGGGGGGTCGTGGGTTGGGGCGGGTGGGGGGTGATACCGCACAGGTCGCATGGGTGATGGTGGTGACGGATGGCAAAGGTCCCCAAGCTGGGCGCCTGGCAGGCACCTACATGCCTGACAGCAGTGCCGCCTGCACATGGCCGCAGGCTGGCGGCCATGAGAGGCACGTAGCAGGCACAGAAGCTTTCAACCAGCACACCTCCTTGTCGCGGGCAATCATGTCGTGGTAGGAGGCGGGGCCGCCTGGTGGCTGGCCCCAGCAGCGCAGCCGCTTGGACGCCTGTGAGGGGACAGCGGGCGCCCATGGCAGGGGTTGACAATCGAGAAGATGGCATGGTGAGCCATTACACCAAGTGTGCGGCGAGGCTCATCTGCTGCAGCAGACGAGGCGCCCACCTGGAGGATCATCTTGGCGGTGGAATTGATGGCCTCCTGGATCGCCTCCAGCGTGGGGTTCATGCTGACGTTGGGCACCTGGTGGGGTCGACAGGGGAAAGCAATGCGTCAGTCACGGCCAGCCGGAGCGACTGCGGCATGCTGAGCGGTTGGCATGATGGCCGACGCCATGAACTCGCACCTTGAGCTCGACGTTGACGTCAAAAAAGGGGCGCTCGAGGTAGAAGATGCCCGTGGAGGCGTGGCTGCCGACGCGCCGCTTGATGGCCGCAAAAGAGCGCTGCGTCGCCGCCAGGATGGCCTGCGAGGGGTTGCAGGCGTCGGCGGGCGCCCGCAGGTGGGAGGTGGCAAGTGTGGCAAGGCTTGGGAGGTCTGGAGGAAGATCTTTTGCGGAGGCAATTCAAAGAACCCGCCCTAACACCTGGACCCGCAGAAATGCCGGCTGCCCCCTTGGGCTTCTTCCCCCAAGCAAACGCGCAAGCGCCGCCCCTGCAAAGCACCCGCCTTGTACATGATGCCGCTGTAGTAGGCCCTGAAGAGCTCCACCTCCCGCTCGTCCAGCGAGCACTGGGGGTTCTCGCGCGGGTAGGAGCGCACGAGCTCGACGGCGTCGTCGATGCTGCGCGCCACCTCCTCGTTGCGGACGGCCAGCGCCTCGGCGGCGCGCTTCTGGTGGCGCTGCTGGCAGGCGTTGAACTCCTCGTAGGTGAAGGACCTGTGGGGTTGGGCAAGACGAGGGAGGGGGCGGGAGCTTTGAGAAGGCTGGGGCAGGGGCCAGGAAGGTGAGCCGCTGCCAAGAAGCAACCGGTCAAGGCACGACAGCAAATCCAGGTTGGCGGCCGGCGCCCAATGGGCCGACGCCCAATTTTTTTGCGCCTGCAAGCCGCAACCCCTGGCACCCAGCAGGAACCCCCCTCCCGTCGCTCACCTGTCCGCTGGCAGGTCGACCAGCAGCATGTTGCGCATGGCCTCCAGGTTGGCCTCCACACGGTGCGTGACCAGGTCCGTGAGCTTGCGCACAAGCTCCTCCAGCCGCGCCAGCCCCTGCACACGAGGTGTGGAAGCCGTACGCAGCAGCAGGGTGCACACACGTAAGAGGCACTGCGCTTGCTGGGGTTCGTGTCTGCCTCTGTGTGTCTCTCTCTCTCCCTCTCTCTCTCTCTCTGTTCCTGCCTGAATGGGCGGCCCGCTGGCCAAAGGGCACCGCTGGTGGGAAACCTTTGGCCCCAGCGCACCTGCTTGAAGCGGTGCAGGTAGCCGTCAATGTTCATGCTGGTCCACGTCAGCACAAACATGCCCGGCGCGACCTTGCGCTCCATGTCGTCCAGGTGGGGCCGCAGCAGGGGCTTGAACACGGGCGGGATCTGTTTCGCAGGAAGCGTGGTTTAGGGGGCTAATGGTGAGCAAGCAACACACACGGCTTGCCGTTGGCGCAGGGTTTGGCAAGCCAAGCTGCAAGCATGCAGGCCACAGCACCCAGGCTCGCTGTCAACCCAACAAAGCGTCCCATCACCTGCGAGAGCACTTTCTCATACTCGTGCACAGTGTGGCTGAGCTGCGCAAAGTACAGCTTGAACTTGTCCTCCTGTGGTGTCACGCGAATGGAGAAAGTTCATTGGCCGAGGTGGGTTGTGCACGAGCTGCATCCAACCATTGGATTTTCGCAGCACACATGCCACACCGGCGCGTTGAGCTGAAGAAAGGCAAACCCGTCAGGGCCGCACCTGGAGCAGCAGCAGGCGCGCGCTCTCCGGGACAGCAACGTCCATCTGCTGCAGGTACTTGGCCTCCCTGAGAGGGACCAGCAGGGGTTGGGGGTTGCGGCAGGGTGGCTTTCCAGGCCGGCACAGGGCTTGGGGTTGTGGCAGGACGGGTTTTGGGCAAGGCCAACCCAAGGAGACGGCTGGCAGGCCTGAAAATGCCGAAGCGGTGCCTGCATGCGGTGGGCACGTGCCACGGCTTAAACCCATGTCAAGCACACCCACCGTATGAGCGTCATGACGTCGCGGTCGAGGTTGACCAAGAGCTGCCCGCTTTCGGGGTGGCGCACCAGCAGCGGCGCAGACAGGCCCGCTTTCTGGGTGTCGATGCCCTGCAAGAAAGGGATCCAAGAGAATTCCACGCGGGTGTGTTGTGGCTTGTTGCGGGACAGCACACCAACACAAGGGGTCAAACAGCGGCACGAAGCTGGCGCCACCCATACAAGCACTCGGCTTCCTGCCCTGCCCATGCCCCGGCCCTCACCTTGAGCCACGCGGCGTGCCACAGCGCCTCGAACTCGACGAGGGCCTTGGCCACGCGGTTGTACAGCCGGATCACGCGCTTGCTCTCCTTGCTGGCCATGAGCCCCTTGTTGCGGGCGAAGCGCTGCATGGGCGCCTCGATGCGGCGCAGCAGCTGGCGCGCCCACATGATGTTGCCGGCCTGGGGGATTGGTCAGAAGGGGCGGGTGGCAGGAGGGAGCGGGCCGGCCAGGGGTGATGAGTTGCAGGGAGCATGCAGGGAGCATGTGATTCACTATCAGCGCGCTGTGGATGCAGCAGCACCACTGCAGGTCCGCCACGGGGCGTTGACCCCACACCCAGAAGGCCCAGGGCAGCTCACAATTGGCGGGGCATTGCGCGGCAGCGGCGGCTTGTGCTTGTTGGCCTCGTACGTGGCCTGCACCGCCTCGAGGTCGCGCGCATAGTGCTGGAAGATGACCTGGAAGGGGGCAGAAAGATGGCGCCAAGTGGGACGGCAGGGAGTGGGGAGGGGCTGGCAACGCTGCCCAGGGAAGCAGGCACTGAGTGCTGATTTAAAACCCTAACAGCTGTGCCATCCATGCACCTGGCCGCGTCGCGCAGCCCCCCAACAATGCAAGACCTCTAGGAGACCCCTCACCATCCATTTGCTCTCCAGCTGCTGCTGCAGCGCGTCACGCTTGAGGACCTCGCCAAACTGCGCCAGCAGCGCGAGCGCGTGGTCCGTCGACGCGATGTGGTCAAAGGACGCGTCAACAAAGGCCTGCGCATAAAAAGCAAGGGCGCAGCGGCGATGAGAGCAGAGGTGGAAGGGGGGGGGTCAGCGCGGTGTTTGCAGGGCAAGAAGACGAGGGCAGGCAGCGCGGCTGTGTGGACGCCGAAGGCAGCGGCGGCTGCTTGTGTCCATGGCTTGCGTTCTCAACGCCTTAAACGCCCCAACAAGACAGGCTGAGGAAAGGCACAGCCGCACCTGCATCTGGCTGTCCAGGTCGTGGATGTTGACGTTGAACTCGAGGTAGTCCCTGTCGAACGTGTTGCGCGCGTAGTCGAGCAGGTCGTAGGGCTTGCGCTTGATGTCGTCGACGATCTGGTAGAAGCTTCGCAGCACCGCCTCGAGGCCTGGCGTGAGGGTGGGAGGGGAGGCGAGTGGGCAAAGACGTTGCCAGCAGTCGAGCCGCCTCGTCCTCACCACGGCTGCGACGAGCAGGCTTCTGGTCAAGGACAAACATTTCTTCCCCCACCAGCCCCCATCAGCTGCAGCAAAGCGGCTGCTGCGGCAAGGCGCTTACGCACCCCCACCCACCCGCCCGCCCACCAACCCACCCACCCGTGATGTGCGTGTGCTGCTCGAGCCCGCTGATCTGGTCGATTGAAGTGAACATCTCGCACAGCTTGGCCAGGCGCTTGGCAAACAGCTCAAACTTGAGGAACACGGCGCGCTCGTCCACCTCGAGGCGCTGGAAATGAGACGGGCGTTGCGGCATGGAAGCAGCAGCGTTGAGCGAGTTTGACAGCGCTCTGATGTGCGTGCAGGCATGCGCACCGCCCATTCGCATGCAGCTGTCGAACAAAGCCACCCCAACAGGCCTGTTGGACGGGCTCAACACCATCACCAAAGGACGCACACCTTGCCGTCGTCAGCGTCACGGGACATCTCGTCGCGCACGGCCAGGAAGGTGGACTTGTAGGCGTCGGCAAGATCCTTGGCCGCCTGGGAGGGCGAGGGCAGTGGAGGGTTGTCCAGCGGCCAAAGAGCGCAAACGACGCGTGAGAGCCGACACGCGGCACGGCGACGACAGGCGGCCGGCTTGGTTTGGCACTGCAGCTGGCCCCAAAGGCAGCTGAGGTCTGGGGCAAGCCAGCTGGCAAGTGCAGAACTTGCAGCCTGGTCTCAGCACAAGGGGGCGGGCTAGGGGGCTGGCAGACGCACCCGCATGTTGGCGATGAGCTGCGGCCGAGGCTGGTCCCAGAGCTTGCCAGGCCGCAAGATGTGCTCCCTGCGCGCAAAGCAGGGGCGTGGGTTGCAAGGGGGTTGGAAAAAAGGTCAGTGGATGCCGCAGCAGGTGGGGCATGAGGCCAGCCTGTGTCCTGAAAAAAGCCAAGATGCAGCCTGCCATCAACCTCCAGCATGGCCTGGTGGCCGCCGCCTCGTGTGGTACGCACCGCCCGCACCCTTGCCACCTCCCCTGCCAGTGCCAAACAAGCCCTCTCCTCTGCCCTCTGTTGCTACACTCACCTGCACGCGCGCATCATCTGGTTGGTGACCTTGCTGAGCAGCATGGTCATGCGCTCGGGCGTGCCGTAGAAGCGCGCGATGCGGTGCAGCGTGCAGCAGGCGCCCAGCAGGCCGCGCAGCGAGTCCCTGATGGCGGTGGGGCCCTCGCCGCTGTACATGACCTGGCGTCGGGGTTTCGAGGGCGGCGGCAAGCGGGGTGCAGCCGTTGGATGGGTGGTCGCTTGGCAGCAGGGCAGTTGCCAAAGTGCTGATTCAGAGTTGTGTGTGCCTGCACAACAAGGCCAGCCGGCCCCGATTACCTCAAGGCTGGGCTCCAGGCTGGACAGGTAGCGGACGTTGTCCTTGGCCTCGTTGGTAGCGTCGGTGACCCGCAGCTCCAGCGCCTGCGAGCAGATCACGAGTGGTGAGCCAGGCACTTAGGCCCAGCAACCTGCCTTTCCACATATTGACTGACTGCGTCACCGCCGCCACATCACGGTGAGGCAACAGCGTTATCGTCTAGCCGCACCCACCCCATGATCCAGTCCAAAAACAGGCACAGCTGCATGTCAGCACGCGCACCTTCCAGCGCTTGCTGGCCGGGCTGCGCATGATCTGGCATGTGCCGACGACGATGCGCGCCTCGCGGCCCTTGAGCTGTTCGGCCAGGCTGTTGAACTTGGCCATGCGCTTCCGCCAGTACTCAAGCTCCGTGTCGGGGCCAGGCTCCTCACCTGCAACAATAGAGGACGGGCAAGGGGCCAAGGAAAACGCGCGGCGGCAATGGGCGCCTAGGTAAGAAGGCGGCCCACCAGGCCTGGCCTCGCGTGCCTGGAACTTCTGCTGCCCTTTCGGCTGTGACCCCGCTGCACCCCCCTTCGCCCAGCCACCCGCAACGGCCCCCACCTGCGCCGGCGGCGTCCCGCTCTGCCAGCAGCTCTTCCACCTGCTTGCACCAGTCCGTCAGGCACTCCTCGGCGACCCGGCTGGCATCGGGGTCGGCCGCGGCCGCTGTATAGCTGCCGGGCCGCGGCTCGAACGCCCCGAGCCGCTCGTCGGGGCGGCGCAGCTCGATACCGCCGCTGAGGCAGGCGACCGCCTCGGTCAGCACGGCGCTGAACTTGCCTGCGAGGTGCGCGGTGGGCCGAGGCAAGTCAGCGGGGCAGGCAGGCATGCGCTGTGCTGGGTTGTTGCACCGCGCGAGCAAACCGCCTGCATTGCCAACAGCCCTGGCCCGGCACACGAAGGGGCCAAACAACCTCCACTGCTGGCACCCATCATTCGCGCCACCCTCAGCACCGTCACCACTGCCATTTCTCTCACTTGCGCCCTCCAAAAAGTCCTTGGTGTGGCTCTGCGGCATCTTGCCCCAGCCGGTTTGCTCCTGCGTGTGTGCGGCAAGGGCCGCGGCAGCCGCGGGGTCAGCGTGGCGTCGGCAGCAACACAACACACCATGACACACATGCGAAACCGTCTGCTTGCGAACGACCCCCTGGCCGGCCCGCGGCAACAGCGCTCGCTCGCATCCAGCCGCCGCACCTGCAGGACCGGCAGGTAGACGTCTGACACAAGCGCGCGAAAAGCGTCGAGCGCGCCCGGCCCCATGATGTCGCCCGCCGCCATGTCGGCGTCCCACGTCGTCTCGCAGACGCCCTTTGGGTTGACGCGCACAAAGTACACGCAGCGGCCCGTGAGGCGGTCGTTCTGCAGGGTGGCGCGCGAGGGGAACGGAGGGGCGGCGCGGAGGGAGAGGGGTCGGCGGCGCGGCGGTGGGCAGGGTGCCGCTGGGGCGCGTGCCACGGGCCGCAAGGGGCCACGCGTCCAAGCCACCGGGCACCAGCAAGCAGCCACGCGCGCTCATAAAAGCGGGCCCTCGCCTGCTGCGAGCTGAGGACCAGCTGCGGCCGCGTGCCCTTGGGGGCGTAATAGCCATCCTTGTTCTTCTCCTCGGGGATCTGGGGCACATGCAAAAGGAGGGGATGCAGCCAGCGCGTCAGGAGGCCCTCGTGAGTGTGGCGGGCAGGGAGGCGCGTCAAGGGGCCGGGAAAAGCCGCCCCCTCGCCTCGCATGCGCTTTGCGCGGCTGCCGCCGTGCCACCCCAGCGGTTCAGCAGGGGTGATGGCCCCCGCGCTCCGAAGCCATGCGGGCGGGCGGCGCTGCCGCCCGCACGCGGAGCAGGCCGGGGCGCCGCCCCGAACGCGCCTGGTAAAACCACCGCAGGGAGCCCGGCCCATTGGCGTCGAAGAAGCTGTTGACAGCCGCCCTCTCTGACCTGCGTCGCCCGGGCATGCGCGAGGGGGGCGGCCAGCGCCAGGGTGGCCGCTGCGCGCAGGCCGCATTTCGAGCGCGCCAGTCGGGCAGCTCGCCGCGGCGCGGCACGAGCACGCGCGCGCGCGCCTGCGAGGGCGCGGCCCCCTGCTGCCTCAGCGCTCACAGGATCTTCTTCTCGACGGCGACCTCTTCGATGCCGAAGCCCTCTGCTATCTGCGGGTGCGGGAAGGGTCAGAGAGCAGATCGGCGGGAGGGAGCTCCCCTCAAGCACCGCACCTTGGTGATGAGGAAGCGATGCCGCTGGTCCAGCGCCATGGCTGCTGTCAGCCACGCTGGGGGGGCGCTGCTGCTGCCCTTCCGCGTGATCTAAAAGGACTTTGTCATGTCAGCCGTGGGTTTTCTGATATGGCTCTTGACGGATTGGATAACAAGGCGTGCAAGCGGGGTGGCTCGGGCAGCGGGCGGACGCGCCCCTGGGCGAGCGCAGGGCAGCCGGCGTTTGACCGCATCGTCGGCGGCGGGCGGCGGCGTTTGACCGGCCGACAGCCAGCAGAAGGGCTGCTTTTTGGGGCCGTCGCCAAACGCCCTGCGCAGCGGCTTTAGAAGGCCTACAAGGTGTGGGTTTGCGCGGTTGCTCCGCCAGCCTCCTGCCTGGCGTGCTGCCATCCAGCAGGGCTGCGCTTGGACTGTCGTCGCAGTCCGGGGGGGCACCTCAAAGGCCAGCGCTCGGTGGTTGCGTGTGCCCCGTTGAGTGTTCTCTGTCGATGCTACAGCGTGCGTGCATGTGCTGCTCAAGCGTGGCCGCCGGACAGTTCAATGCTAGCAGGGGCTGATGAGGTGCCCAGCATCGAGTCACAGCTGCCCCCGGCCAAGTGCCTGGCGGCTGCTGCCCAGTCGAGCGGCCGTCGCCACCGGCTCTTCTGATCTTCTTCAAGCAGGCAACACACAGCGCCCTTGCTGGCCCAACTCCATTCCCGGGCAGGACAAGGCTTTCACAGTTGGGGCACGAGTGTTACAACGGGGTATGCTCTCGGTTTCGGGCCCCCCGCCGCCGCCGCCAGGCCGGAAGCCGTTCGGCGGCGGCGGGTGGCCCTACTCACGGGGCGCGCCAAGGGAAGGCGGCATACCGTCGCGCCCCAAAAGGGTCAGTAATGGGTGATAAGGAGGGCGCGGGAGCAAGGTCCAACGGTGGGGCGGGCGGACACAGCAGAAATCCCAACTCGCAGGCAGGGGGGCAGGCAGGCGCGTCCGACAAAAAACGCGCACCTTTGCTTGGGGCGGTGGCGCCGTGCAGGTACCTGAGAACTTCACGAGCAGCTTGTGCCTTGGCGTCGAGCGGCCCTTACCCTTGCCTTTGCACACACCTTGGGGTGGGTCAGGGTTTGAGCGCAGGGAATGATGAGCCAGGGGCCGGTGTTGAAAAAGAGCGAGCGCAACAGTCGGTGGGGAGATGCATGCGGGCGCATGCGTGGGCGCAAGCAAGCTAGCCCTAGCAGGGGGCACACCTTGTCAGCTGCCAGATGGTCGAGGGCTGCAGCAAAGATCTCACCTCTTGTGGGCGCGTGGTGTTAGTTGGTTGGCCGGCACGCGGCACGCAGCACGCAAGCATGCAGCAGCTCTTCTTTTTTGTTTTTTTTTGTTGTTGAGCAGGCAACAGCAGGCAGGTGCACACAGAGCGAGCGAGTGCGCAATGCA
>VIYE01000008.1:0-22483 GCA_008037345.1 Messastrum gracile | reverse complement strand
GCGCCGCTCGCGTGCGCCCGTGCAAAGGCGCGGGCCGCTGCTGAAGCGGCTGGGTGGGCGAGCAGCCCCCGCCCCCCCAGCCCGTCCGCCCCCGGTGCTGTGTGCGTGCAGCCGCGGATGGGCGGGGCCCTGCCAGTTGATGCGAGAAGAGTTCGGAACCCGATGCGGGCGACAGCACGCGCGCCCCCTTGCTCCCTCGCCCGCGCACGCCCGCGCAGGCGGCGCCGACGCTGGCGCTGCCCACCCTCTTGCGCCACGCGCTCTACACGGGCTGCGACTGGCGGTACAACCGTTTCACCGAGGACTACCTGACCAACACCCTCCACGTCAAGTGAGCCGTCGCCGGGCGCGCCGCTGTTTGGCAGGCCAGCCGGCCGGCCGGCCAGGGCCTGTTGCAGCCAGGGAAGCCGCCGGCACGCAAAGCGCGCCGGCCCTCCCCCTAGACACCCAGCTGCGGGGGCTCCGGCTGCCTTCGAATCCCTGCGCCAGGCTCCGCTCGAACCCCACAAAAAGCCACGCCATTCACAGCAGCGGGGTACCCACATGCCGCGCCCAGCGCCCGCGCCTGCAGCAACTCGCTCGGCAGCGCGTGCGAGCGGCGTGCTCGGGCACTCTGAGCCTGCCCCGTGCCCGCCATGACCTGTCCCTGGCCCCCGGAGCCACCCGCCCACCGACGCCCTGCCCAACCCAACCTCCCCCTCCTCCCCACCCACCGCGGACAATCCCCACTTGGTTCAAAATTCAAGCTACGGCGGTTACGAAGACAAGTGCAACTTCGCCCACGAGGTGTCGGACCCCGGCACCACCTACAGGTGAGGGAGGCCCGTGAACGCATTTGTAGTGACCCCTGTCATGCTCAGCCCATGCAGGGGGGCCCCATGTGGCCGGCCCATGACCATGACCCTGCGCCCTCGCCTGCGCATTCCCTGCAGCTCGCATCTAGCCGCCTCTCAGCGTGCTGTTTCGCTCGCTTGAGTCACCCTTGCGTCGGCTGCCTTAGGCTGTGCTGTGACCGCGTCCTTGCCTCCTTCCCGCCGCCTCCACCCCTGCCACCGCCCCCACAGGAAAGTGCTCGACGGGATCTTCATCACACCCCTCGCGTCTGGCGGGAACACAGAACTCGAAGTGTCGATGACCGTGTTGCTGGGATCCCTTCAGATGGCGCTTTTAACAGTCTGCGGCGCGGACACGATAGGCAAGTGCCCGGCAGAGGGGGGGAGGGCGGGGTCGCGGGCTGGTCTGGGAGGGGGAGGGGGACAGGGGCGAGAGCATGGGGTGCGGGCGCGCACGCGCGCGCGGGCACGGGCGACGGCAGAGCAGAGCGGGCGGCCAGTGCACGGTTTCGTCGCAGGGCCACCGGCGCCCAGCGCCCTGGCCCCCAAGCGGGCCACCCACTGGGCACGCTCCGTCCCTCGTCCCCCTGGCTCAGATATCCTCGGGAAAGTGCCAGTCGTCGGCGACCTGTTCTCGTAAGCCCCCGCCGCCGGCGCACGCGGGCGCGGCTGTGAAGCGCGCCCTGGGCAACGCCGCGTGCCCAAGGAGAGCGAGGGGTTTGCGGGGGGGCCTGCCACTCGCAGGCTCAGGCAGCTTTTCTGGCGTGCCCCAGCTGCCCACTCACAACGCCCGCGGGCCACCCCCTCCACAATGCCCTTGCCACTGCGACGCGGCGCAGGCTCGTGAAAGTCTTGCGCGTCGCAGTCCAAACTGCCAAAACAGTGAGGGGCCACCTTTGAGCCCTGCCGCTGCGCCTGTTGAAACGCGCCTACCTCTCACACCCGTGCGTGCAAAGCGCCTTCAGGCGTGCTCGTGTGGCCGCTTGAGACACACTCCGTGCACAGGCACTGCTGACACGTGTGTGCGGGGCGGTGCAGGCGGGGTGAGGGGCAGCAGGCGAGGCGGCCTCGCTCCACCTCCAAATCAAGGCAATGACTTCAACCCCCGACTCTAGCATAAAGGCACCATTAACGCACACTTGCCTGGCTCCATCTGTGCCCCCGGCCAGTCTGCCGATGCGGTCGGCAGTTGTCCCGAGCCAGACGTCGCATCCGCCGGCAAGTGAGTGTGCAAGAACGACGCACCCCTGTACGTGCCTGCATGCACACAGCCCCCCGCCCCGGCCTTGCTGCACTTGCTGCCCTTGTGTAGAAACAAGAATACAAAGCGCCAAGTTTGGTGCCTTGGCGTGTTTGGGCCGCACAGCATGCCTACAAGTCGCAATCGGCCTCCATAACTTCGCCTTACTCCTCTTTCACTGCTGGTGCCACGCCCTGCCTGCTTTGACGGCAGGACGGCGTCGAGAGCCCTGTCGGCGCCCAACGAGGCGCTTTCAAGGACGGAGAAGGTCCTGGGCAAGGCTTGCCAAATCGACGGTGCGCCACCAGCCGGAGGTCCGCTGAGCACACCCGCGCATGCGTGCGTCGCGTTCTTGTGCACGTGTCGGGTCCTGCCAAAGGCCTTTGGGTGGGCTTCACAATGACGCTGGTATCAATGCTTGCTCAAGTTTCTGCTGCCCACCTGCTGCCCTCACGCGCGCGCATGCTCAGGCAAGGTCGGCAAAGGTGCGGCGCGCGGGCGGGTAACTCGTATGCCTGCCGTTTCGCCTCCAGGGTGGTGCATCTTAAGGGTGGCGCCTGCGCCAGGGTGCAGGCAGCTCTAAATGTTGGCAGAACGACTTACGGCCAACCCCTTGCCTGCCCTGCACGCACCCTCCACATGGACTTGCCAATCCTACAGTTCTGACCTTTGTAAGTGCTTTCCTAGGAGCGACTTTGGCGTTAAGGGCGCGCGCGTTACGGGGGCTTGATGGGTTTGCACACAACACTATGGCTGGGGTTGGTGGGGTTGGAGGTTGGCACCTGCGCTGTTGTTTACACCCTCATGCTTGCAGCATGCATGCAGCATGGCATCTACACTGTTGCAACCCTCCCTGATTAGCCCCCTGTACTTGCTCGCAACCTCCCCCTTCATCCCCCATCCCCCAACCTTGCATTTGTAGATGATGCGGGTCATCAAGGTGCGCGGGCCTGCTTGTCACTGCCGTTTGTGTGCTCAGAGCACATACACTCTAGGCATGGCCGCATGCTGAACAGCCGGGGCCGTGCTTTGTAGGCATTCTGCTGAGTCTCGCCCTGATCCCGCTTGGCGCGTTGGATCAGCCATGGCCGCTGCCGGGTTGTGCATTCGCAGCCGGCCTGGCAGGAAGGATTGCATCGACGGGCTTCGCGCCACCATGGGCCAAGCATTGATGGGATCGGGCTTTGGTTCGCTTGAACGTGTTGGCGCCGCCCGCCAATGCCCTTCCTCACGTCGGCCCCTCGCTCATCATTGCCCCGGCCCTCGCAACGTCGTGTTTCTACGAGTAGGTCTGGACTTATGTCAAGTGAGCCCCCAAACGAGCGTCACTGGGTGGTTGCCGCATGCACGCGTTGCCGCTCGGCACAGCAAACGCCATGCACGCTTGTTGATGTTGCCTGCCGTGTCGTCAGTGCCCCCTGTCAAGGCCAGAGCGATGTGCGCACTCAGCCCACCCCAGCCGCCCAACAACCCAGCTCCCTGTACCTCTCCCCCTTGACGCAGATACGCCATGTGAGCGGTCGGCTCTGCACGCCCGAGCCCTTGCCAAGCGCGCGCAGCCGTTGGATCTGTGCTTGTGACGGCTGGCGACAATGGCGGCAGCTTGCGCGCTTGCCAAGCCCTGAGCTCAGGCTGCTCAGGATTGCGGCGGGGCAAAGCTGCAACCAGCTGCTGTTTTGCTGTGTGAAAACTCACAAATCCCTCCCTCCCATGCACCTGCCCGCCGCTCACGCATGCCACGCTGGCCGGCCACGTGGCGCCAGATATCTCTGCGACGATGTGCGTCAGCCAATCCGGCCTCTGAAACGCAGCGAGGGATTAGGGGAAGTTGGGGCAAAGCGTGCATGTGATTCGTCGTGCTGCTTTGTGGGGTGGTGCACCCCGGGCTGCGGCAGGTTGGGGAGCGTTAGGGAGGCAGTGAGAGGGCATGCATCCGAACAGGAGCCATCCTGCCCTTCTGCACCACAAGGCCACATCACTGGCCCGCGCCCTTTCAGCTGCAACCAGCCTTGCAACACAGCCCGCTGACACCCCACGACCCGGCCTCCAACCGCTGCGCCGCGCCACGCATGCCGCGCCCTGCGACCCCAGCTCGTCTTCCCCATCGCGGCAACTGCGTCGTGCACCGATGTGTGGATTGACATGCTCTTCCAAGAGCAGCCGGACTCGTATAAGTACCGCTATAACGGGGCAACCACATGGTGTGAAAGGCTTTGGCGAGGCCTCTGGTGGTGGGAGGAGGAACGAGGGACGCCGCTAACCCGCTTGCGCGTCGGGGCCCCTGACAAAGGCGCAGGCAGACGCAGAGGGTCATGTGTGCCTGCGTCAATCGACGCTTGTGCAGCCCGACAGGCCTGGTCCATCTGGGGACAGCCAGTTGCATCTTTCAAGCATGCATGCTAGCAGGTGACATTGCTGCGTTGCTTCCTGCACGCGCTGGCTGGGTCAAATCTATTCTGAAAAGCCTCGCTCCCCATCGCCCTGCGATGCCCAGGTGCACGCCCTACAGGAACTCAACCACAGGCGGGCGCAGGCTGCAGTCCGTGGGCCCATCCAGCGTCGTCGCGGACAAATTCAACGACTACCTGCAGGCGATCACGGCCATGAAGGATGCAAAGGCGCGTGCACACTGTGATCTCCCTTGACTTTGGGGCACATTGTGATTTGGCAGGGGGCAAGGGGAGGCTGCCCGCAGCGGCGGGCCCACGCGCCTTGCGTGCTTGCGCAAGTGGCCGGTGCTGACAGGCCGGGCCGCGCCTGCATTCTCGTCTGCCGCGCTGCAGGAAACGTTTGAGACGGTGGCAAGCCCTTTGGTGGACATCATAAAGCAGGTAATGAGGGTGCAAAAAATGGGAGGCTCCCAGGCCGAGGAGTGCAAATGGGAGTTGCGTGCCGCGCGCTGGCCCGAACGCATGTGTCTGCACACCCTGTACTCACTTCTAGCCAGGGCACGCGGCCCCAGGCATTTTGCCTTCACCCAGCAACCCCTTGGCCCACCCCATCCCCCAAAACAAACAAACCCGTGGCTGCCTCAATCGACCCCCCTCAGTTTGGAGATCTGGCCAAGGAGATTGTGTCGTTCTTTGAGAACGCGTTTGGGCCCGTCAAGCAGATCAGGGAGAAGCTGGAGCCCATTGGCAAGGCCATCGACGCGGTCACATGGCAAGCATGCAGAGGCGAAGGGGCCCCGGCGGGCGGTGGTGGATCTACGCCAAGGGGAGAAACGGGCAAAGGACCGTGGGCCAAATGTCTGCAGGGGGCGGCTGCGGGCTGCAAGCATGTCCCCTTAGCCCAAACACCAAACTGCAAACCTCTGTGCTCTGCGATGCTGCACGTGTCCTCCTCTTTTCACAGCCCCGTCAAGCACGTGCCTGTTATTGGCGGCTTCCTTTCAAAGTGAGTAGTCGAGGGGTTTCCCTTGTGGGTGGCTTGCAATTGCGGCTAAGAACCAGCAAGGGGCTGCAAGCTGTCCGCCGCCTTGTGCTGGATCAAGGGCCGCTTTTGTCCCTGCGCCTGCCTTGGGCCTAAGCAACGCGGCCTTCGCCTCACCTATGTGAACGCGTCCCACTCCCTGTGTTCGCTCGCACAGAGCGTGTTCAATCACCGACCTGCTGTTTGGTGAGGGCTTGGACTTTGCACTGTTGCCCTGCGCCTTGGAGTTGGTTGCTGCTTGAGGTGGGGTGGCAATAAACACCGAGGAAGTGAGCTTCCGGACGCCCTTCCGGCGGCCTCGCTCTACAAGCGGCCTTGCACATTTCAGTCCTTGCATGCCTTGCTTCTTACACCGTGCCGTTCCGCCGGCTCGCCTTGGCCGTTTGCCCTGCGCGTTTTGTGTTGCACGCAGACGCAATCGACAATCTTCGGTGAGTTATAACCACAACGCAGGGTCCAGACAAACCCGTTTATGCGCCTTATCGACGTGCATGCTCACGAGTGCATGAGTTCAAGGCCTCGGCAAACGTTCACCGCACCCGCCTGCCACTCCATCCTTTGCAACTGTCGTCTCTGGTATGGCTTTCTCATGGCCCCTCAACCAATCCCGGCCCACCCCACGTCTACTCCTCACCAAATTCGCAGGAAGGCGATCGGCATCCCAGACTGGGTGCGGGAAGGGAAATTGATCGATGCAGGGTATTTAATATGCAAAGTGAAGCCCCACGTGCCAGCCTCTTGCTGCTGCTTCTGCTGGGGCGTGCCGGCCAAGGTGCAAGTCAAACTGCCTGGTGCCAACCTGGGCCGGGACCAGCCACACAGCATGCAAGCCACGCACCACCCGTGGCCAATTGTCTTGCCTGGTGCTTCCTCTCTTTGCCCGCCTTCAGGCAACGCTGCCAGGCCAGATCAAGATTCTAATAGACCAGTTGTGAGTGCACGGGCCAACTACCAAGCGCAGGACAATAGGACACGTGCCTGCTGTGCCCGCACCACCCCCCAGCCCACCAACCACCCCTCATGCACACCAGCACACGGATATAAATGCATCGCTTTTTGTTTTGCTGACTACCTGACGGGTTGATGGGGCACCAGATAGGCTGATGCCTGCCACCACGTGTTGATGACGCGCTGTGCTTTGCTCACCAACAACCCTCTTTGCTGTCTCGCTCTTTGCCCTTGCCACGCGGGGTCATCTCTGGCGGCCGCCAGTGCCCCTGATGAGGTGGGCTGTGTGCGTGAGGGATGTGCACATACTTTCATGCACAATCGGTTGCGTGTGCGGAACCCTGGCTGCTGATGCCTGCCATGCACATTGGTTGGCATGTGGTTGAATGCTCAATGGACCCTCCTCAAACTCTGGCCCAAACTCGGCCCTCTTTAAATTACATCGTCAACACAGGTCAAGAGGTACATGGATATGATCTTCAACATGGGTAAGTCAGGCAAGGGAGTGGCGTGGCTATCTTGAGAGCAATACGCGCGCGGCTGCCCTTTCGTGGTCATTGTTGCCAGGCAGTGTGCTTCAAGCTGCCATTTGGCGGCAGCATCAACCTCTGCCCAAATTCGGGCAGGCCCTACCAGAACCCCTGCTGTGCCCCGGCCCATTGGGACAGCCCGCCCCGCACGCCCCAACCGCCCACCTCATTCACACATTACCCGCCTCACGCATACCCCGCCCTGCCCGCCAGACCTCAACCCCTTTGACGAGTTTTACAACAGCGTCAAGCAGATGGTGGACGAGCTAGAGAATGGCCTGAAGAGCCACCTCATGCCCTTTCTGGTGGATCCCACGTGAGCGGCCCCGCCAGCCGCCTGTGCTTGTAGTAAGCGGCAGCCTGAGGGCACGTGGCCGTCCGAGGCGTGCAGCCAGCGTCTGTCCAATGCTGCAGTTCAGTGAGTCCCGTCCGACAGGCGACCGTCAGCAACGGTTGGGGCGCTGACCACATGCACCCCGCCTTGGCCTCAAACAACCCACAGCCTTGCACCAACCACTGCCGCGACCACTCTCACACCCTCCCCTGCCAGCGTGTTCGACGAGCCGGTGCCTCCGCCCCAGAAGGACCCGCGCTTTGTGTGGAACGACCCCTCCGGGGAGGTTTGGTACGTCAGGGTGAGCGTCCGCAACCCGGTTTCCGTCCACATCAGCTGCACAGACTTCAACTCCCTGCCCATCATGGTGACCGCCAAGCGCACGCTGGTCAACTGCATCATGGACCTTTCGGCCACGCTGCGCTACCCCTGCCCGACGGGCTTATTTGCCCAGAAGGCGTGCGTCGTCCAGTTGCCGCAGTGAGCCACACGCGTGCCGGGCAATGAGAGGAGGAGCCCTGAACAAGGCAACTTTTGGGGGGGAGTGGTACAAAGCAGTGCATGGGGTTTGGGCACAGCAATGGGTGCAGCTGCCCATTTCGCGACACCCAGGCCCGTTGTGCACGCCCCCTCACCCGCACCTCGTATCAACCCCCAACCACCTGGGACGCAACTCCCTGCCACGCCCCCCCCAGGGACAGCACGTGCTTCAGCCAGCCGTCGCGCGCCGACCCCACAGTTGAAGCCGATCTCGTCGATTACCTGGGGGCGCCGATCGCCAAGCAAGACATATTCCAGGCGACCTACATGGTGGGTGGGAATGGGGCGCGGGGCCAGCACGACTGTAGCTGGAGAGCCTTGGGTGGTGGGGGAATTTTGCCACCTCACCAACCACGCATCCCAACCTCCCAGCGTCGCTTTGAAGCAGCCGCTCAGCTGCGCCCTGTTGACTTTGACGGCTCTCTCATTGCCTCGGCGGCTCATGCACGCACGCAGTGCGTCAACCTGGATCACCCGAACGTCAGGGACAAGATGCAGCTGCTCGCAGACTTGTTCGACGTGAGATGCGGGCTTGCCTGCGCACAGACCTGGCATGCAATGCCCTTTTTGCGCCAAGCAGATGTTTATGTAAGGCATGCGCGCATGTAAAGCACTGTTTGTCCTAGCACGCGTGCTGGCACGCACGGCCCATGTACGCTGTGAGCCCGCGCCCTCACGCATGCACGCACGCATGCGCCCGTGCGCCCACGAATGCACACATGCACGCAAACAAATGTGCTCTCCCGCCTTTGCCCTCGAACTCCCGGCCGCGCGCAGATCCGCGGGGACCCCAATTTCGACCTCATGAAGAGCTACCAGACGATGTCGCTGCCCGTTGAAGGCACTGCTGTAGGCTCCCCAGGGGACGCGCGCCGAGCTGCGGCCGCCTCTATCGGGGATGGACGCGGGCGCGCTATTCTGTTGCACACCTGGCTCCACCTTTTGCGGCGGCGCTGCCGCCTTGATGCGCTGCTGCTTGAGTTTCTTGGGGGTTTGATGACCGCCCGTTCCTCTGCTGGGATCCCACGAACGCTCCCTCCCATGCCCGCAGACTGACGTGCCTTCGACCCTGTACCAAGTGAATGAAGGTGCGCGATGGTGGAGAAGCGCGCGGGATACACAGTTTGTCGTGCCGTTGCCCCTTTCTTGAACTCTCGACCTCACTCTGCCTTCTCCCAGTTGCAGCTCCCTGCCCAGCCTGCGCGCTGCTGCGCCCCACCTGCCTGGCATGCCATGCACATGTCTGTGCACAATAGTTGTTGACCCGCGCCGGCCTGCCTTTCCCACAGGCGTGACAGACACCAGCACCCTTAACGACCCAATGTTGGCGTCGGACAACGCCAAGGGGCAAACGAAGTGGGCATCCTGGTTGAACGCGTGGCCGGCCACCGGGCTGCCTATGCACAGCTGGGAGTTCAAAAACTCCGACGTGAGCAATTTGGGGGCGGCATATGGGCTCACTGTTTGTGGTTTGGTGCGGCTTGGTGCTGTGCCAAGCAAAGAAGCGCTGCAGGATCGCTTGAGCATGCAGGTACCCGCCCGTGGGAGGGATAAAAGCGAGGGACCTGGAGAGCAAAGGGGCGAGGAGCAGGGGAGAGAGAGAGAGAGAGAGGGAGGGGCGGCGAGGGAGGCGGGCCGAGGGGGCGAGGAGGAGGCGTGCACCCTCGGCTGACAGAGGCGCACGCCCTTCCAGCATGCATTGCCGGCTTGCCACCGCCTCCCACCGCACGCCCGCACCATGCTGGCTTGCCACCGCCTCCCACCGCACGCCCGCACCGGCAGAGCAAGGCGAAAACATCGTTCGACGGAAACATCGACTGCGCCACGAGGGGCGACCGCGTGGTGCACGTGGAGTGGATGGAAAGCACGCAACCTTCGAGCAATACTGCCTGGTATACCAAGGTAATCCGATCAACTTACGGCGCCGACCCCTGCCTGTCCTCTGCATGGCTGCAGAGCACAGACGAGCCCGGCCTCACCGTCTCGACGGGCGAGCGGCCTGGTAGCTTGGGCTGGGACGCCGCCACCACCGCAGACCTCGTCCGCAGGGCCAAGGCTGACTACTGCGACTATGTGTGAGCGTCCCAAGGGGCCAGGCAAACACCGACGACGGGAGGGGAGGGAGGTGACTGCATGGGTTTGCGTTGAAATGCGTGCGCACCAGTGTGACGCGGACATGTGCATCGCCCCGTCCACCCACGCACGCACACACTCAAACATGCACAAAACCTTGCTTCAACCCGCCGCTGCGCTGACGGGCCGCCGGGCGCCAGGTGGCACATGGCCCTGACCCAGGGCTACACCACGGAACGGGTCTTAACGTACAGTGTAGGCCCCTACACCACGTTCGTGCCAATCGATGCCGAGGACCAGTACGGCTACATGGGCTATTCTCAATGGCTGCGGTCTTACGACGCCATCTCGTGAGCAGGCGGGCGGGGAATTACTCTGCGTGATCCTGGCTTGAGGCAGCGAGCCCACGCTTGCAGCCCGCAGCATGATGCAGGGCATGTTGGGCCAATCATCCCCACCTACAGGAGAGCAGCCCCTGCTTGCCCGCGCTCAGCCTTTCTAGCGCACGCAGCTTGTCTTTAAAGCACTTTAACAGGCGCTTTCGCACTTACTAGTGACCCCATCTCTTTCCCTCCCCGGCCCTCCTCTGCACTCCGTTGTGCCGGCAGCCTGGACCCACAGCCTGTTGACGTCGCCAACTTGCAGCTGACCGACGGAAGCAATCCAAGCCCAGCCCAAAAGGAAGCGGCGCTGAGCATGAAGTTGTCCGACCATTATGCGCCCGTGCCCGGCGAGCGCCGCTCGTATGGCGTGACGGACGACGGTCTTGGGCTGCAGAACACCTGGACAAGGGCTTACGCTACTTTTTGGAGGCTTGAGGTCGTGGTGAGCGCTCCGCCCACGTGCTTGCTGATTTGGCGCTTGCCGCCCTCGCAAATCCCCCACCCAAGGTTGAGCATGAGAGGGGGCTCCTTCTCTCCGCCCCTCAACCTACATTCCACCCCTCGGAATGCCTGCATGTGATCCTTGCTTTGTGCGGCCGCAGGCGTCAGCGGTGCGGAACTACACCAAGCTGCTGCCCTGCTCGTCAGATATTTACACGTTTGATGCCATGGACTACACGGATCACCAGTGCCACGACGACTGGGCGGTGAGCGGTGTCGAATTAAACCAGCATGTTTGAAGCTTGCTGCGACGAAGTGAAAACTTGCCCTAGAGTTCCCGGAAAAAATGCTTACGTGCTTTACACCCCTTCCCACGAATGCGCCTTCACCATCCCTTTTGAGCAAATGATCATTACCACATTTGCATTTGCAACCACCACCCCCATGCTGCCTGCACAGGTCTTCAAGAGTCTTGAGGACTGCAAGAAATGGGGGCTTGTTCCGGCCAACCGCGACAAGTGCGCGCTTGACAGTATCGCAGCGGCCTGGCATGAAGGGTTGCCATGGAGCCCGACAAAATCCATGCCGCATATGTCTGGATGCGCCAGCAGCCAATGTCGCCTGTTCTGGCCTATCCTGTGCCATATGCTGCGATCACGCGCTATCCCCACCTAACCAAAACACCAACACACTTGCCCTCGACTGGCAGGGTGTTTGCCGAGCTGTCCAAGCACTACAAGCTGGGGGGCAAGGACATCTACTGGGGCCCGCTGGGGCTGGCGTCTAGCAACGGCTACGAAACCTTTGTGAGGTTCTACTGCTCCATGGTGAGTGGCCTGGCTGCCTGCGCCTCAATCCCTGCGCCGCGTGCAAGCAAAGCCTTGCCCTGACTGCGGTCGCTGAAGCGGAGGGACAGAGCTGATGTGGGGCGATGCCTCTTGTTGCCAGCCAAAGGCCCTGCAAGTTTCAACTTGTTTGCAGGTCTTAGACGACAAAACACTGTGCCGCGTGCTGCTGACTTGAACAAATGCCTGCACCCAGGCCTCGGACGACACGATCAACGCGTGGGCCGCTTACGGCTACACTCCGTTCAAGCTGAGCACAAGCGCCAGCTTCACGTTCGGCTGGTCCCCGTGGCAAAAGGGTGCCGGCGGCTACGAGCGGACGCCCATACAGTTTGGGTGAGCGGTGGCCGCCACGGGAGTCGAAGGTTGCAAAGGGGTTTGGCGACTGGGGTGCTGGGCGACGGCCGGCGCCCACGGGTGTTGGGCGTGGTTGCGCGGCGGCTCTTTGCATTGAAATCCCGGACTTGGCAAGCAGGTGCGTAGCATGAGCATGCCCAAACTGGCAGCAGTCAAGGACAAGCAGCCCACACAAACCTCTTTCCCCACTTCCTATCCTGTCCTGCCAATCCGAAACTTCCCAGGTGGTCGGACGCGGAGTTCAACATTGCGGACCGCATCAAGGAGGCCAAGCTGCGCCGCATGGTGGCAAACTCCTACAATGGCGTCGACGTCGACACGGGCGCCAAGTACGCCCCGAGCGCCGACCTCCAGGTGGGCGAGCGCGGCGCTCTGGGGCCAGTCCGGTGCCCGAGGGGATGTGGCTGCTGCGCCAATGGCCACCGAGGGTCCAACGCTCTTAGCCTGCCCATGCGCACGGCAGGCACAGGGCGCCGCACGTGGCTGGCCACATGCAAGCGGGCGGCAGAAAGTCAATGCAGGCGGCCAACGCAACGTGGACACTGCGTGCCTCTGCTTCATATAATTCAACCTTGCTTGCTCGAACCTTACTAAGCGGCCTCATTTGCATGCTTCCCGTCAACGCAGCGCTGCATCGACGCGCTCAGCCCCAACGGCCCGAGCCCCTGCCAAGGGCAAGGCACCTGCGCCAACTTCACAGACTGCAAGCCTTACCATCTCCAGTTCTCGTGCGTGGAGCCCGAGGCGGCAGTGCCCGTCGGCATCCACAAGAGGATCGGGTGAGGGCCCGCTGGTGCTGGCGGCGGCAATGGATCGTTGGGAATTGCGTGGCGGAGCCCTGAAAGGCCGGGCAAGCCTGCCGCTTGCTTGGGCAAGATCCGAAGCCAGCGCCCGCTCTCCAGGTGTGCTGCAGCTGACGCCTTGCGAGCTGCTCCCCCGTGGTTTGCTCACAAGCGCCCGTGCCTTGCCAACCAAACCAATGAACACGCCCAGCTACGCGTTCGGGGGTTCTGCGGCGCCTGGCGCCACGCTGTCGTGCTCGAGCCCGGACCACGTCGCGTACATCACGCGGGCCGACGTCGGGCAGGGCCCCGTCAGCAGAGACGTGAGCAGGGGCACACGCTGTCGCACCCGTTGCTCAATCAGGGCTAGCTCGTGCTGGCAAAACCTTTTCTCAGCCATCTGCCCAGCGTGGTTTTACGCCGAGCATCTCTTCAAGAGCCTCTCACCTGCGCCCGGTATCAGGTCACCGAGGAGCTCAGCTCCAAGCCAGTGTGCTCTGGCGACAGCTGCTCCTTCAAAGTCACCGACGTCGACCTGGGTGGGCAGGACCCCGCGAACATGGTGCTCCGGGTGGAGGTCGGCTGCGCGTGCGGCGCGGGCAAGGTGAGCGCTGCATGGGGGCGCCTGGCTGGTAATTGGGTGTTGGGCCACCCTACCTGCTGGCGTCGCATGGCTGGCTGGCAGGCAGCCACGGGAGCCACAGGCATTCCGCTGGAAAGGCAACGGGGCTTTGCCCTCGTATGGCACGACGTCATGGCGCCTGCGCCTCTCTGCCTCACACACGCGGTCCCCTGCCCCCCACCCAAACTGAGCCGCAGCTGCCGGCCTTGCTGGACGACGGGTCATGCAAGCCCTGCGGCTCAGGGTCGTACCGCAACGCATCCATGCCAGGCGCGCCATGTGCTGGGCTGTCGAATTCTGGCTCTGTGCCTGCACCTCTGCTCCCGTCCCATGCCTCTTGCCCTATGCATGCCTGCACCCTATCGCCCATCCAACTTGAAACCCTTCGGCCCCCACCGGCTCCCTTGCAGGCTGTGTCGCATGCCCGGCAGGCACGTTCTCGGCCGCCGACTCGCAGTCCTGCACGCCATGTGAGCCTGCGGGAGAGCATGGCCAATAGTTTTGACTGCGCATGCGTGTACTCCCCGCCTGGCTTGAGCCTCTCGGCTTCCCTGCGATGCCTGCAGTCTTGTTGCGCCTGCCCGTGGCGAAATCCCAACCTGTGTTCTTCGCATTTGCCTGCAATCCCCCACCACCCCCCCCCTCACAGGCCCTGCCGGCTCCTACTCTGGAGCAGGCTCAGGAAACTGCACTCTTTGTGAGCGGCGCCGGGAAATGAAGGCCGATTGCGCTGGGTGCCACAGCTGCCGCTTTGGTGCTGTGTACGCATGGTTTAGAAACCCTCAGTGTACAGCATGACACAAAGCAAAGCACAGAGGATGCATGCACAAACGATCAAGCCCGCGTTGCTGGCAACAACCAGACCTGCCTCCAACCTGCTCCAACCTGTCACCAGGCCAACCAGGGACGGCGGCAAGCAATGAGGGGACGCAGAACGCGTGCCAGCCCTGCCCCGCCGACCAGTACGCCCCCAACAACGGCTCCACGGCCTGCAGGATGTGCCCTCCCAACCTTACCACGTTCGTGGTAAGGTACGGCACGGGCGCGTTTGCCTGCGCCACCTGCCAACCAGGTAATAATTTGCTTGGTTTTGTCAAGCGTTGGAACCCACTGTCATTGGATTACGGGCCAGTCTGCATGCACCCCTGCTGGCACGCCCACACGCGCTTCATCAGCGCTCGGCGGCGACGCACTCCTTTTGTCCTTGCCCATCCACTCGTTCTGTACACCGCAGGCTACCGCCGGACCAACTCTCCCTTCCAGCAGGGCTGCGTGCCCTGCCCTGCGGGCAGCTACATGACCAACACCTCGAGCGGCTGCGTGCAGGTGGGCTCAAGGCTCTGGGCCGGACGGCTGGTGGCCGCCCCTAGGCAGACAGGGAACAGCGTTGCAGTGGGCGTGGCCGTTCTCGCCGGCATGCATTCACAGCTGAAAGGCGTCGAAAGAAGCCAAACACACGCTCAGATTATTGTATCCACACCTCCCATCAAACCCCCACACCCCGGCAGTGCGATCCCGGCTACGCCCAGCCAAAAGAGGGCGCCACATCCTGCCTACCGTGCTCCCCCAACACGTGAGCGACCAGTGCCATTCAGCCCTTGGTGTGTCAAAAGTGCGGCTCAGAAACTTGCAGTCACTCAAGCCATCTGTTGCATGGCCCTCCTTACACCGAAACCTCTCCCCCAATCAAACCTCACCCAACCCAAACCTCTCCGCCCGCTGTTCTTTCTGCCACGCAGCTACCAGCCCAGCCCTGGCCAGGCCCGCTGCCTGCTCTGCCCCAACGGGACGGCGGCGGCTACGGCGGCTGTCGAGTGCATCGCGGTGGTCAACCCCGCTGAAGCCGTCAACTGGGAAACTGCGTCACAGGCGTTTGCCGCCCAGCAGGGCGGCGCCGCCGTTGCCGCCGGCAACAGTAGCGCACTCAAGGCCTCCAAGCCGCTCGTGGCCGCCCGCAGCGGCGGCCCTGACGCCGGCGCGCAAGCCAAGCCTGCCGTTTTGGCCCGGGGGGCCAACGGCGGCGCGCGCCAGCTGCTGGGCCTGTCCGCCAAAGACAAGGGCTCGGTGTGCGATCTGTGGCTAGCAAGTTTGAACGCGAGCGAGTTCCGGCTCTCCGAGATCGGCAACGGTGCGGGCGCTTTGGGCGGCAAGAGGCGGCGCAGCGGGCAGCGAATCTGTGCAGGGGCCTTGCGTAATAATCGTGCGGTGGGCTGAGGGATGCGATTATGGAGGGCAAGCGGGCTGAATTGGCTGATTGCGCTTTTTCTGCCTAGGGGACATGCGGTTTTCTTTGCAACCTGTTCACGCATGTGCCACCACCGACACGCAGGCTGGTGCAACCAGGGTCCGTTGAATGTGCAGGTAAGTGGACATGTCAAGCGCAGCACTTTGAAATGCTTGACGCAGGGTGGGGTTGTGAAGGTAGCAAGCCCACCCAGGACCAGGCCGATTCCAAACACTGGCCAGCTGCTCCTTCACCACACCCCCTTGCCACACTCTGCGTCTACCCCCGCCCCGTGCACCCTCTAACGCTTCCAGATATGCGAGTACGACGGAGGCGACTGGTGAGGCGCACTTGCAGGGCAAGAGGGGGGCTCGGCGCCACAACCGCTATGCCGTCAGCTCCAGGCGTCCCACCAGCTGCCCGCCTTGCATTTCTGTTCACCACCTTCCAACGCGTTTCCCTCCTGCTGCTTTACGGGAACGCCCCCCTCCTCACGCGTCCGCGCCCCAGCTGCCCGTCGACGTGCGTCCCTGCAACCACGGTGGTGGAAAAGGTGCAGGTGACCACTTACACAGACGCCACCGGCGAGCACCTGCAGGAGACCCTCGTGAACGAGGTGTGTGCGTGGCTTTGATAGGCAAGCCATGCCTTGATGCGCATTGTTTGAGGCGACCTGATGTTGGCCGGGCTGCGAACAGCCCCGTCAGCAACTCGACTCGCGTGCGCCACCGCTGGATGGCCTGGCTGGCAGGTCTGCAGCTTCAGCGCTGCTCATCGGCCTTGGGGCGGTTGGGGGATGGTTCAATGCATGCTAAGGCGAGAGCAACGCGCGGGGTTTGGAGATGAAAACCCACAACCTTGTACGGCGGGACCCAATTTCAGACAATTTACTCCACCTCTGCTGGTGTCTCTTACTTGCAGACGGTCCGCCAGTCGTGGTCCTGCCGCCCCGACACCTTTGAGTGCCGCGACCCGAACGCCCACGGCCCGCCGCCCGGGTGGAACCGCACAGAGGCAGCGGGGTCGCCCGACCCCTCCCAGGTGCGGGGAGGGACAGCAATTGGACGCAGACTCGATGTACACCAACCTCGCCTGCCGCGCGGCCCAGCAAGAGGGCTCGGACGCCAGCTGCGCCTGCAAACATGAGGTTGCTGACGCTCCTTGCTTCTCTGCGCCTCATGCAAAAAAAATCGCCGCTCTACCCGTGAATGCCCCCCTCCCCCGGACCTTCCCCAGCCCGGCGACGTTTGCGACCCGGCCAGGCAGTCCCACGTGGGGGATGGCCTCTGCGACGACGACCTGAACATCGCCGCCTGTGGCTACGACGGGGGTGAGCCAGCGGGGCCGGCTGCGGCGCGGCAACCGCATGGTGGCAGGCGGTGGGGGCAGTCGTGAGCGGCCACCGGCGTGCACGCCCCTCTAACCTCTTGCGCTGCCAGCGCTGCTGCTGCCTGCAAACCCCTACGCCTGCCAACTGTCAACCCCTATCCCGCATCCAACCCTCAGGAGACTGCTGCATGCTCACCTGCAAGCCAGACCCGACCCTGCCCGGCAGCTGCCTCATCACCGACTGCCGCGACCCAACCGCCACTGTGTCGGGCTCCTGGGCCGACACCTCCCCGCCCGTCCTGTTTGGGGTGCCGTTTGACTACACAGTCCAGCAGTACAGCCGCGACCGGCGGCTGGCGCTGGCCGCGGTGCCGGTGGTGACCGCGACCGACAACGACCTCGCTTTCGACGGGAAGGTGCGCGCCCCTTTTTGGAGCGCTTGGAACTGGAGCTCAGCAGGGGCTGCGAGTCGCAGCATGCAAACCTTGCTTGGTCAACCATACTGCAGCCAGCGCAGCTGTTGGTGGCAGGGAGGAGCCAGCTGCTGATCAAACACCAACCAACAGGCTGCTGAACTGCTTGCTGTGCCGCAATCGGGCTCTGCCATGGGGCAACAAATCAACGGCCTTTGCCTGCCAACTTTCCACGTGTGCAGGTCACTGTTTCGACCGTCACCACTCCAGGGGGCCCTGGCATCGTCGAGACTGTGAGTGGAGGTTTGCGTTGCCCTGCCATTTGAACCTTGGGTGGAGACAACAACCTGTCCATACCCCTTGGGTTGGCATTTCTACAGATCTGCTCGATTGGCCCGAGGCACCTGCAGCCCAGCCCACTCTCAATTGCAAAGAGGCGCAGTGCTTCTTATGCTGCCCGCATTCCCAATGCCCTGCGACCCATGTGCGCTTGCACTTGCCCCCTCCCCGGCCCCCCGCCCCCCAACCAACCCTCCCAACCCAGCGTGCCCACACCTTCACGGCCACGGATCCCTCGGGCAACGTAGCGTCCGCCACCTTCAAAATCACGGTCATCCCCGACCTCATCGCGCCCGCGCTGGCCGGCACGCCCCCCAGCCACACCACCACCGTCACCTACTTCACGCCCTCCTACCGCGCCTCCCTGGTGGCGGCCAACGTGACCGCCATGGACGACGACGAGAGGTTCAACGGCACGGTGCGGCCAGGGGTGTGTGCTCCCACCCGCAATGAGTGGGGGCAATGGGTGCCACGGTCACCGCCGGGGTTGGCAAGCGTTTTTGCAGCGGCCTGCGTGTAAGGGAAGCTTATAAAGAAACAAACACGCTCGCACACCCCTCGCCACACTGCCCTTTTCTGGGGCGCAGGTCTACTTGACCGAGGACGTATCTGGCGCTTGGCCCCACGGCACGGGTGGCGCACTGCAGGAGGTGGGCGTGCGGGCAATGCAGGTCTGGGGACGGCGCGTTGATTCGCCGAGCCGCAAATAAACATGCCCTAAGGAGGGGTCTGGAGCTTGCTCCTGATACTTGAAGCCCTTGTTGCCACCACCCGCCAACCCACCCATGCATTCGCACCACCCGCGCACTTAAACACCCACCACTCAAACAGATCAAGCGCACCTGGCGCTCCTGGGACCCGTCCGGCAACAAGGCCGAGTTTGGCTGGACACAGACCGTGCTGGACGACGGGGCAGCCCCCCAGCTGTTGGGGACGCCCACCGCCGCGGTGCACCTGGACTGCAGCGCTGTCATCGACGCCGGCGGCTCTGTAGCAGTGCCGAACGTGACGGCGCAGGACGTGGTGCCGCCACCCAACGCCGCGGGCGCGCTGTCGCCGCGGCCCCTGGGGCCGGTGGTCTACGCCCAGCAAAAGTCCCTTGGGCGCTGCGCCCACATCTACAACCTCTCGCGCGCTTGGAACGTAACCAACTTTGCGGGCCGCACGGACGCCTGGACTCAGGTGGGTGTCAGTGCTCGCAGTCTGCGGGCACTGGGCGGGCAGAGCGCTCGCGATTTCAACTGCTGGCCCCTCGTTTGGTTTTGCTAGGCATGCGCCAGTCGGCAGGGCGATGCCATGCATCTCTACGCCTGCCTCACAAGCGAAAAAGCGCCTGACATCTCCATGCACGCAACGCCCCCCTCACGCCCCAACCCCTCCTTTCCGCAGCTGATCCGCGTCGACGACACCACCCCGCCCGCCTATGTCGGCCCCGCGGAGCAGAGCGTCGCCGCCTGCGTCAAGCCAACGCCCCTGTACCGCCGCTTTGCGGCTTTCAAACGCCTGTCCACCATCCTCGCGTTCGGCTTCAGCAACGTGAGCGTGCGGGGTGCTCGGGGCAGGTGCTTGCCGCGCAGACCTGCCCTGCAGGCGGGTTGGGCTTGGCTTTGCATTTCCGCTTTGCACGTTTAGACAACAGGGCGCGTTCCTAAACTTGACTTGCTTCATTTACAGCCTCTCGGCACCGCCCTCTGCCCCACCTTGCATCTTCTCTGATGGTCCCTCGCTGCGTCTGCCCCGCCCCAACCCTCAACCTCACCCACACCTGCGCCCACCCATAATTAACAGTTCACGGACGACTGCTCGGGCGTTTCCAAGGCCCTGTCTCGGGGCTTTGTCAACTGCACCATGGACCCCGGCGTCGTGATCACCAACCCAAACAAGGAGACCAAGCAGCTGTGCTACTACATAGCCAAGAACGACACCCTCTGGGTGCCCCACATCCACGGCTACCGCGAGGTGGTCAACACAGTCAATGGGAAGGTGGAGAGGGTCAAGGCGCCGATCCTGTACACGGTGCGTTGGGAGGTCAGCGACGAGTGCGGCAACGCGCGCCGCGTGGAGCGCAAGATCATGGTGCCGCGCACGAAGAAGGACCTGGACGGCACGCCGCTGAGCTGGCACGAGTGCTACAAGACGACCAGGGACCGCATCCGCTTCTAAGCGGCCGGCCGCCGGGCGCGGCCCCGCATGCGAGCAGAGGCCGTCGGTCGCTGCGCCTGCTCGGCGTGCTGGCTAGGGCCCCAAGACATCTGTCAGGCCCCTGCTGTTGTCCTGCCGATGGCGGGCAGCGCGACCGCCGCTTGGTCACCTTTGTTCTCTACCCAAACTGAACGCGGGCTTGCCAAGCGCAGCCTCGCTCCACACGACACCGGCTGGATGCATTTGTGTACCAGCCAGCGCTCCGTATCTGCCTCTTGGCTGCTACTACACTCTTGCCTGTTGATCAGCTTCCTTTCCTCTGGCCCAGCAGCCTCCGAGCCTTTCGATTGGCTCAGAAACCCTCTGTCACCCCTAACGTGCACAGCCGGCATGGTCTGTTCAGACCTGCTCAGACTGCTGCACAAACTGCTCCTACTCCCATGGTTTGCTTTTGCTTACTAATAAGCAAGGCGCTGCGTCTTCGTGGCGTCACAACGGGGCTTCGACTAACGTGCTGCACCCAGTCAGCATGCATGGCCCCAGCCCACGCCCACTGCTTCACCGTGCACCGGCTGTCGCAGCTGCAGCTATTGTGACCCAACGGCAGCACGCAGTCTGCCAAACCCTTCTGCACAGTCAACATCCGTGTATGTTTCTGCGCCCACGTGGGTGCACATCCACTCCTACCCAACTACCCAACCACCAGCCAACCACCCAGCCATCCAACAACCCGCACCCCGCCACTTCGTACTCAATAATAATAATACCCTGCACCTGCTCTGTTTTCAACCCCAGCCTCGCGTGAATTGACGCCTTTAGAACCCCACGCTCTGGCTCAACTCCCTAGTTCCAGCTTCGTGCCTGGGCGTGCATGCGGCCAGCCGCCAACGGCAATAACGTTGGTTGGCAGCGCCGGCCCGCTGTTGCTACTCGTTGCGTTGTGCGGCTGCATTCCGCCTCAGTCGATCTCCCTTGGTTTCAACAGTGTGTGCGTCCTGGGGGGGTGTACAGGCGGCCAGCGTTTAGTGTTCTAGGGACGACGCGTCCGCGGCGCCGCCCCAGCGGCATCGCTCCCTCCAGCGCGCAGATGCATGTGGCCTCGATTGGCCTCTCCTTTCGTTCCACCGACGCGGACATGCGGGGGCCGCCACTGGCAGCCGCCAGTCTTCGCAGCGGCGCCACCGTCACAGCATCGCCCCACCGGCCGTAACGCCCCTCACTACTGCGTGCGGCCAATAATATCAACAATCCACCTCCCGTCTTGCTTGTCGCCTGGGCGTGCCCGCGTGTAGCCCCCAACTCCCCCCAGGTATTCAAACGGGGGCCCCGGCGCCGTTGCTTACTCCCTGCATGCCCCTGCCCCTGGGGGTGGTGCCGTTGCGGGGAGAGGCCCGAGGACTTGTAGAATAATGGACCTATGCATCCCGTGCGTGCGCCTCGGTCGTCTGCTCCGAAGCGGCAGCAGCTGAGGGCGCAGCCGCCCAGCACCTGCCTGAGGGCGCGGCCGCCCAGCACCTGTGCGGCTGTGGGGGCCGCCGGGCCACGTGGTGGAGTGCCTTGCCGGGATTGTTGGGCCGACGCGCAGGCTGGCTGCCGCCTTCTAGCCGCCCGTCGGCGCCGCCCCGTGCAAGCTGGCCCCGCCTCTACAGCACCACACCCCCCTGCGTCATCACGTCCTGAAGCAGGTCCCAAGGGCTGGGCCGCTCGCCCATCAAACCACTTGGTACTTGAGCTGGGCTGGGACGGGCTGGCTGGGCTGGGATAGGCTGGGCTGGGCTAGGCTGGGCTGGGATAGGCTGGGCTGGGCTAGGCTGGGCTGGGATAGGCTGGGCTGGGATAGGCTGGGCTGGGATAGGCTGGGCTGGGATAGGCTGGGCTGGGATAGGCTGGGCTGGGATAGGCTGGGCTGGGCTGTTGACACGTTAAACCGCTTGGTATGTGAGCCGGGTTCTCGTGAGACAGTTGACTGCAGGCGCGTCCGGCCCGTGTGTTACTCCAGGACCGGCGGCAAGGCGGATGCGTGCGCGGCGCGCATGCAGGGTGCGGGTCGCAGCAACAGGGCGGCAGGGAGGCGACCGCGCGTTCGATCACTAGTTGGGGATGGGGAATGCAAGGGCAACGGCGGCGCGAGGGGTTAGGCCCAGCGTTGGAACAGGAGGCAGGGGTCTGGCGGCGGGCCGGGCCCCAACCTTTTCGGGATGAGAGGCGGCCCCCCGTGGCGGGTTGGGGGGCAAGCGGGAAGAAGGGATGGAGGGGGTGCAAGACTCGACGCGCGATGGGCGCGCCCGCCCCTGCCCCGACAAACGCCGGGCGCCGGCCCCCTGCCCCTGTTGGCACTCGGGGCCTGAGGGGTGAGCCCCGGCAGCCTGCGCCCGGCCTTGGGGGCAGCGCCGGCGGGGCGCGGGGCCGGGGGCGCCAGCCGGGAACGGCGCCGCACGAGTGCAAACAGGGCGGCGAGAGGGGCCCCCGCTGCTTCCGGGGGGAGGGGGGCGTCCCCTTCTTTTGCTGTGCAAGGGGGGCATTCAGGCGTGGCGGTTCGGCTGGCTGGCTGGCAAAGAGGACAGGGCGGGCAAAGCCGCGGCGCGGGGGCGGCCACGCACGCTCGCATGAGAAAGGACCGGCCTTGGGGTTGTGGGCGCGGACAGGGGGGGGTTGGTCGCGCGCGCGAGTCGGGGG
>VIYE01000007.1:0-23229 GCA_008037345.1 Messastrum gracile | reverse complement strand
CGGCCGCTGCTCGGCCGGGCACCGGGGCTTCGGGCGGCGGCGGCGGTGAGCCGGCGACGCTGGCCGCGCGCGAGCGCAGTGCCGGCATGCTGCGGCACCTGGGCCGGGGGGCTCCCCGTCAGAGAGACGACTGCTCCAGTGTGCCCCGACTGCGCTGGGGAAGACCACAAGCCCACCAGCTGTGTGCTGGGGGGCGAAAGCACACTTCCCCTCCGCGCTCACAGTCCTCACGCCAGGAGAGCCAGGGGCTCTCGCAGCGCGCCGACGACAGTTACCTCTGCCAGCGCCTGGGCGGGAGGGACGCAACGGCCACCTGGAGAATGGAGTCACTCGGTCGGGGTCACCAGGCGCAAGAAACCGGTGGTGCCTGCAAGGAGTTCCTGTATGTATCAACGGGCCGCTAATACACGCGCCACAAGGCGTGTATCGGACCGTCCGAGCGCCGCGCGCGCGGCACTGCTCACCACGCACGCGCCGCCTCCGGACTGCCACGCATTGCTGCTGCTGGGGCGTTCCCGTCGATTGCATGCGAGTGCCACTGGTGGTAGGGGGGGTGTCTGCAGGGAAGTGGCCAGCTGCAAATGCCATGCACCTGCACGCCGCTTGCAAACACTTGCTTTTGACCGCTCCAGCCCCCCACCCAAACTTATCATGCCGTGCGCTGCCGCCTACACGCACAGCCGTTGGATTGCGTTACTCTTCGTTTGTCGAGGGGGCTAGCTGTAGGTGGGAGGGAGCTCACAAGCGTTGGTGTGTGCATTGCGACGTGAAGTGGAGGGCTAAACGTGGCGAATGTGCGCCCGGGGAAGCTCGCTCGCAGAAAAAAACACGTGGAGGGATGTGGGGGGGGGGAGGAAAAGCCAGGCTCGGCGCCGGTGGTTTGGCCTGGCGCACCTGCTGCGGTCCGCCTCTGGCACAGGCCGTAGGCGGACGAGGGCACATCACGGCTCGCGCGCTTGTCAATGGGTTTGACACAAGGGCGCGTTGGGGGAGATGAAAAAGGTCGTGTTGGACAGCATACGACGCGCATGCCCGACGTGGCGGCAAAAACAAGACGTGCCAACGCGCTGCGACGCTGCCAGGCCCCGTGGGTGGGGAGTGCAGGGTGGCTGCGCCGACAGCGCTGGGGTCAACCAGCGGCGAGGCCGCAACGCGCGGCCCCTGCTCTATCGAACGAGTACACCGGCGGGCGGGCTGCGGGCCGACTGCTTGCGCTGGCGGCCGCGGCCGCCGATGTGAACAGACGGAGACGCCGCAGGCCAGCGTGACGCGGCATGGGGCAAGCAGAGGGGGAGGCTAGTGAAACGCCCCCTCCGCATCACGACGCGCGCGCCCGCTTGCGCAGGGCCTCGAGCTCGCTCTCGATCTCGGGGTTGCCCCCGCGCGCGATGACGTCATTGAACAGCGGCCGCCCCAGCGCCTGGCCCTGCTGCGCCTGCGCGGGGCTGCCCGTCGTGCGCTCCGCCAGCATGCCCCGCTTGAGCGCCGCCAGCTCCGCGTCCACACCGGAGCCCCCCTCCAGCGCGGCAAACTTGGACTCGAGGGAGTCGGGCGTCGCCAGGATGCCCACCGCCTCGGCCTGTTGGGGGGAGTGGGGGGTTTGGAGACAGGGGTTGGAATGGAATTTGGCGAGGGCGCAGGGAGGCACACCAACAGGAGTGCGGGGGTTCGGGGTGCCGCTTACCGGGCTGGCGGTTCAGCGCGGCGTGTGTGTTGGGTGAGGAGCCGGCGGGCCAAGTGACCACCCTTGGTAGCTGGCAGGCCTTGCGCGCCGGCGCCCGTGCCCGTGGCTCTTCTGCGCATGTGCCCCCTCGCGCCACGCTCTGCCCGCCACCCCCTCCCCACCCAACGCGCGGCCGCACCTCTGCCTCCATGGCGACGACCTTCTCCTCCATCATGTCAAAGGCGGCCCACGCGTTGGTGGTGTTGAGGCGCAGCCCCGCCACCATCTCCTGGACCTGCTTGCTGGACTTGGCCGCCGCCGCGCGCGATTTGAGGGTCTCGCGCTTGTTGCGGCCCTCGGTGACCTGGCAGATGGGGGAGCGGGTGCGGAGTGTGGGGGCGCAAGTGTCAGAGGGGGCGGAGGCTGTTGGGCCCTCACTCCTGGCGCACGGCACCCTGCCCTGGCCACGCTTGCAGGGGGGGCTCGGCGCCCTTCCCCTCCCTACGCCCCGCACCCCAGAGCCCAGCCCTCTTCCTTAGGCCCCACAGCCCAAGCTGAAACGTGCGGCCCCTGCGCGCACCTTGCTCTCCAGCACGCGGACGTTGGCCGTCAGCTGCTCCAGCGCGCGGCGCTGGGCGTCCAGCTGGGTCTTGAGGGACTGCGCCGCGCTCTCAGCGGAGCGGCGGCGCGCCAGCGCCTCGCGGGCCAGGTCGTCCTGAGGGGGCAGGGCGGGAGGAGCGGGGCGTGTAGAGGAGGGCGTGAATGAGGCGGGGCCGGGATTGGGGTGCGGAGTGGCCAGGTTGACACGTTGCAAAGGCAGGCCGGGCCAGCGATCGCCGATGGTCATGGCGTTGGCCCTTGTGTGCACGTGCTGGGGGGGGGGCGCCGCGCCACCTCCGATGATGAACGAAATAGCCGCAACCCAGGCGCTCAAAGCCTCCCTTGCCCTGCCCGAGCAACCCCACCCCAACCCCACCCCGCGCACCTGGTTGTTGCGCACGGCCAGCTCCGCGCGGCGCAGCCACCCGTCGGCCGTCTCCTGGGCCTGGGCGTACTTTGCGGCCATCTGGCGCTCCGACGCCATCACCTTGGCTGTCGCCTGGCGCATGCGCACGAGGTCCTCGTTCATCTGGCGGGGTAGCAGGGGGGAGAAGGGGTGGAACTTTACTTGTGAGAAGGGGGCAGGCGCGCTTGGTGAGGTGTGCATGAGAGCGAGGAAGGCAGAGAGAGGGGTTGCGGCACATCAAAAGCGGGCAGGCCGGCGAGCGCGCCCGGCGAGTGCAAGCGTGCATTGGCGTCGATCAGTGTCGATCGCCCCCACGGGGCCCCGGCCCGCCCGGCGTGAAGCCCCGGGCCCCCCCTCGGGCCTCACCTCGTCGATGACGCGGTCCAGCATGACCTCAGGGTCCTCAAACTGGGCCTGTTGGGGGAGGGGGAGGAGGGGGGAGAGGGTGTTGGGGGGCGGGGCAGGCAGGCTGGGGGTCGGCGAGGGCGCGATGCCGGCGGGCGGGGGCGTGGACGGGCTCGGGTTGGGCGCATCAGGAGTGCTGCAGCCGGAGTGTGCAGCCGGCGCCGCACGCCATCCCACCTGCGCGGCTTGCAGGCAGGAGCCCACCCCACGCGCTGCCTGGCATCCATGCGGGGCCCGGCGGCGCAAGCGCTGGGCGTGGGGGAAGGAGCGGTCGCTGGCGGCGGCGACCAGCAGGTGCAGCCGCCCCGAGCCAGCGAGCTGCGCCGCACCCTCCGCCCACCCACCGTGAAGTTGCTGATGTTGGCCTTGATGATGCGGGCCACGCGGGCGAAGAGGTTGGCCTGCACCACGACCGCGCCGGCCGACCTGGCGCGCCGGACGCCCATGGCGCCGGGCCTCGGCGAGACCGTCGCGCGCAGCGGCTGCATGGGGCGCTGGGCGCGATCCACCCGCGCCCTGGACGCGGCAACGGGGCGGCGGGAGCAGCCTGCTGCGAGGGCCATGAGGGGTGCTGAGTCTGCTGTCGAACCGGTGGTGATGTGGTTTTGCCGGGGTGCGTTGTCTGGGCGGCTGTTGTGCAGCGTGTTTGATGTGGTCGTCTGAACCGATCGCGGCGCTCTTATCGAGCTAGAGGCCAGCTTCCGCGGGTGGCAGCTTCGCCGGCCTCCAGAAGCGCCTGCTGGGAGTCCGCCAAGAGCTGGTATCACATGATGTCGCAGCAAGGGCCGATGTGGTTTGGCTGCACCTCGCACCGCGCCTCGCAAGGGGTCTGGAGCGTGTGCCGGCGGCCCGCCGTGGGCTGCGCCAGGCCCGCATGGATGGCAGGGCGGCCGCTGTGGACTTGGCAGGTCGGCGGGCCGTCGGCTGAGGCCCACAACGCCAGGTCCACCTGGCAGGACGCTGGCCTGCTGAAACTCGCTGAAATTCTGCCACACGTACCTGAGCGTGCGCGACCCTCGTTTTGGGCCAGTAGGGGGAGCAGCGGGTTACACGGCATGCGCGGCGGGGAGGTGTGCAGCCTCCGGCCTGGCGCTGGGGTGCCACCTGCGCAGCAGGCGCACTCCGCCCAACGGCCCGATGCGGCCTGGCACCGCGGGAGGCGTCCTGTGCGCACGGCACGAGCGCCCGTGCCGGCGTGATGCTCCGCCGCGCGCCGCAAAGCGTGCCGCAGCCGCCGCCGCCCCTCTGCCCCGCCTGGGCCTACCCCCGCCTGCGCGGCGCTGCCCGGATGATGTCATCGACGCGCAGGATCATCTCCGCCGCCTCCACCGCGCTGGTCACCACCTGCGTTGCACCAATGGGCGGGGATATGGGGCCAAAGGTCAGGTCTGCGCACAGCCTGCAAGCTCCTAGTCGGGGTGGAGGGCGCATGTGTTCCGCCCAAGGCCGCGCGCGAGCTGGCTGCTCTTGGCCCCACGGACGACTCCAGCCCGGCGTGGTCTGGGTAGCCTGTCCCGTGGTGGTCCCCAAAAAAGTGACCCGCGGGACGCTCGGCCTGGCGGCCTCTGACCCCTTCCCAGTTTGGCACCCTCGAGGCGGGCCCCACACCCGGCCTGCGCCCGCCGACAACCCCTCGCGCCCAGCCCCCCCGCCCCCTCGCCTGGTTCTTGACGCGGAAGGACTCGTACACGCCCAGCTGCCGCATGTCGCCCATCCCGCCCGTGATGACGTCCACGCCCGCGCGCGTCTCGTCCGGCTGCCGCCCGTGGTCCTGGCGGATGGGTGGGGTCGGGGGAATGCCGCGTTGGGGCGCGCAGCCCAAGTGCCGTCCACGCGCGCCGCCGCCATGCGCTGGCCTGCTGGGACGCCTGCAGCCGAATGCGCCCCCGCTCAAGGAGGAGGGGGATGCTCGCGTCACCGCCACCCTCCCCCAGCATCCCAGGCCGCCATCTCCCTGCAGCCGCCCCCAAGGAGGCCCCCTTCCCCCCCCCACCCCACCGCGCGCAGCGTTGCGACGATGTCAGCGCTGTCGAGCCCCGCGTTGTCGCAGATGGTGGTGGGCAGCGCCCGCAGCGCCCGCGCAAACGCCTCCATTGCCAGGCTGCGCTTGCCTGCGGGGCGGGCCGAGGGTGGTGGTGAGCGCGTGGTCAGCTGGGGCCCGTCGTGGTTGACTGACCACAACCACACAAGTGCGCCGGGGGCAAAGTTGCAAACGCGCCGCGCAGCAACGCAGCTGCACAGTCTGCTGCCGCCAATTGGCCCGCCGCCAAGGCCCCCTCCCAGGGCCCACACCCACCCACCCGGCGTCCTCTTGGCTGCCTCCTCCACGGCGTGCGCCATGCGCATCTCCGGCCAGCCCCCGCCGTACACCACGCGGCTGTCCTTGACCGTCTCGCTCAGCACGCACAGCGCGTCGTGGAGCGACCTGCGCGGCCGGTTTGGGGCCGCGGGGGCGGGGCGGAGGTGGGTAAGCAAGGCGTCCGGCGGGAGAAGTGGGCCCCCTCAACCCCCCAAGTTGCACCCCATCGGCTGCTGCCCGTCCCGCTCGCAACTGCCCGCCCAGCCGGGGCCGCCGGCAACGGCCCTGCCAGCCGCCAGCGCCCGCTGGGTCCCCCCCCTGCGCGCGCGCACCGGTCGGCCTCCTCCAGGATGTGGGTGCTGGCGCCGCGCAGCACGATGGTGCACGCCTCGCCCAGCTGCACGCCGCTGAAGTGGAGCAGGCGGTCCTCCCCTATCATGACCTCCTCGATCAGCTTGCAGTGGCCCAGCTTGACCTGCGAGGGGTTGGGGGTGGGGGGAGGGAAGGAGGGGGCATGCGCTTGTGAGGGTGTGTGGATGGGTGCGGGTGGGTGTGTATGGGGGGGGGGGGTTAGTGAGGAGAGAGGGCGGGGTAGGAGGAGCATGCTAGGGGGGAGGGCAGAGCAGGCAAACAGGGAGCACAAAGGGTCTGCGCAGGATAAGCAGCAACTGGGCTTGAGCACCGCTTCCCTTGGTCCTGCGGCACGCCCCACTGCCCCCATGCACACCCCCCTTCACCTCTGCGGGGTTGTCAAAGGTCGACGCGATCTCCCCTCCCAGGACCAGCGCGAGGCGCTCGATCCCGTCAAAGTCGGCGTGCTCGATAGACATGATGCCTTTGGGGTGGGGACGGGGAGGAGGGCATGGGGGAAGAGGCTAATGAGAGGCCCGGGCTTTGCACGCATGAGTGCAGTCACAACGGGCGCCAAAGTCAAGATTGAGGGTAACTCCACCCGCCGCACCCCCTGTGCGTGCTCACAACTCTTCGTTTGTTTGCCGCTGCCGCAGTGCGCCTGGTGCCCTGCTCCAAGCTGCCCTGCCCCGCTTGCCCAGCCCCACCCCACCCCGCCCCCGGCCCCTCCCTCCCCCTGCGCGCACCCGCGTCGGCGAAGATCTCCTCCGGGTAGTTGTAGATGAGCTGGCGGTTGACGAAGCAGTTGATGCCGTGGGCCAGGATCTTCTCGCACTTCTCCCGCATCTTGGCCTTTTCCGCCGCCTCGATCTCTGCCACCTGCGCCGCGGGAAAGGGGACGGGGCGGGCGGGGATGCGAGCCGCGCGGCTCGTTTGCCTTGGCTCGGGCGGGGCCACTCCCCCTGGCGTGTCGTCGCTTGCCAGCGCCTTCCGCAAAACAGCTTTGGGGGCATGCTGGGCGGGACAGCTGCCGTCGACCCCCAGCCCTTGGCCCCTCGGTGGCCGCGCACACGGTCTCGGGCGTCAGCCTCCAACACCCTCCCAGCCCCCCGACCCCTTGACGCGTGCCTTGGCCATGGAGTCGACCTTGACGCGCGCGCCGTAGATCTTGACCTTGTCGGTGTCCATGGGGGTGTTGGCGATGAGCACCTTTGCGTTCTCCACGCGCCGCGGCTGGCCCACCCCGATGCGCTTGTCCAGGATGAAGCCCTCGTCCAGGAACGAGTCCTGGGGGCGGGGGTGTGGGTGGAGGGAAGGTGGCAAGGTAAGGGTGACTTTGGGGTGATGTGGCAAGTGGGGCCCAGCCTGCTGGGCTCAAGACAAGGCCGGCACCAGGCTTCCCGAGCGCATCCCAACACGAGCCCGTTGACCCCGTCACGCCTGCACCGCCACTTGCTCCCCCGTCACCCCCCCCCAAAGACAAGCACCTCCCCCAATAGGACAACTAAACCCCGCCCAGCCAGCGTGCCTTGAGCGTGCCCCCCGGCTTCTTGATGAGGTGGATCGCGTCCAGGTTGCCGCTGCCCTTGAGCCGCAGGATGGCCTCCACCGCCAGCTCAGCAAAGTGCTCCTTGTCCCCCGTAAGGATCTTGCTGCTGAGCGTGGTCATCGCGATGTTGAGCAGGTCGCGGCGGAACGCGGCTGGAAGGGAGGACGGGTGGAGGGAGGGGGAGAGGGTAAAAATATATTTGGAGGGGGGCCATGGCCATGGACGGAGAGGTTGTGTTGTGCAAGCCGGGCACAGACCGGGGGGGTGAAAGGGTGCCGTGATTTGACGGCAGGGTGCGACGGGTAACTTTGCGCAGCCGAGCAACGGCCTGTGTTGGGGCTACGGAGCTGAGGCCTGTGCGCGGCAAAACGGGCTGCAGCCACGGGCGACCCACGGCCTCTCGTCACCAGAGCCCCGCCCACCTGCGTCGTCGACGTTGTTGAAGGCCCCCGCCTGCAGCGCGGCCTTTGCGACGTCGCACGCCTCCCTGCGGCGGCAGGTGAAGGGCAGTGAGGGAGTAAGGCAGCGAAGGCGTGCCGCGTTGGCAGCGGACATAGCAGCTGTTCTGTCGATAGGAGGGGTCTGCGCTCCACTGCACGTGCGGCATGAGCAGGGTTCCCGCAGCCTGCCCAAACGCGCTGATAGGGGGGTTGGCCCGACGGCGCGGCCCCACTCCCCGGATTTGAGCCCGTGCTCACCGGAATCCCGCGATGATGGTCATGGGGTGGATCTTTTGGGCCACCAGCTGCTCCGCCTCGCGCAGCAGCTCCCCCGCCAGGACCACCACGCTGGTGGTGCCGTCGCCCACCTGCGCGTCGCGGGGCGTTGGGTAGGGAGGCGGCTGTCAAGGGCGCTCGAAGCCGCAAAGGAGCCCGCTGCCCCAGAGGCATGCGCTGTGAACAAACTGGGCCCAGTGCCGGGCAAGGGCGACCTTGCACGCGCCAGCCCTGGCCAGCCCCTCCCGCGCCATTTGGGGCGCGCGCACCTCGTCGTCCTGCACGCGGCTGATGTCTGCTCGCGGGGCCGGCCGGTGTGGCGAGGGAGGAGCGGGCGGGTGCGCATGGTGACGGAAGTGGGCGAAGGGGCAGCCAGCCCAGAAAACACATGCCCAGCGCCACAAAGCCGTGAGCAGCGCGCGGCTGTTTGGGCGGGCGTGCTGCAGCCAGCGCTTCAAGCTGGGGCACCAGCCAGGGCCCGTACCGCTCCCCGACGCCCAGCGGCCCCACCCTGCAGCGCACCGACGAGCACTTTGGCGGCGGGGTTGTCGACGTGGATGGACTTGAGGATGGTGGCGCCGTCGTTGGTCACCGTCACCTCCTGGCCGCGGCCCATGCTCTGCGCGGCGGGTTGTGGGAGTTGGGTTTGGGTGGAATCGCTGCCGAGGCAACCTTTGGAGGTGGGCTTGTGGCAGCCGCTGCACGCCGCGCAGCGCTCGCAACTCGGAGCACCGGGCCACGGCGCACTTGCCACCGCACCGGCCCCTGTGCCGGCGCCTGACACTGGTCGCCGCCTTTGATGCGCTGCCAGCTGCCAGCCGCCCACCCACCCCTGCGATGCTGCAGAGGCCGCACCGCACACTCTGGGGCCAAGGCCTGCGGCTGCTCGGCTTGGCTGGCACCCGCCTTTGAACAGCTCGTGCTCTGTCCCTGTCCTGCCCCTTCCCGCACTGCGCCTCCCCACCGCCGCCCGTCGAGGCCGCCTCCTCGTTCGCACCTGCAGGATCTTATCCATGCCCTTGGGCCCCAGGGTGCTCTTGACCAGGTCCGCCACCGCCACGGCGCCCACAAACGCGGCCTGTTGCGGCACGACCAGAGGGGTTGGCAGGTGCGCGCCAGGTCAGGGGGCCCGCGGGCTCTGATGGCTGGGCGCAGCTGCAGCGCCCGCGCGCTTGCGCGGTCCGCCCGTCCACGGCGCAGCGGGAGGGCGCCCTCTGGGTCGCGCAGGTCGCATGGCCGCAGGCCCTTGCGCCTCGCCTCTCAGGCCGCCGGCCTGCGCGCTCCCTGGCGGCCGCGTACGGGCGGCAGCGCAAGGGTTCCTCCCGCCCGCTGGCCGTGTGCTCGCTGTGCTGAGCCAGAGCACAGCAGCAGGCCCGTGCGGCAGCCCGGGTCCCGGCACTGTGCCGATCGAGCGCTGCGCCGCGGCGGCGCGCGCGCCTCCCCCCCAGCAGCCGCACCATGCGCGCCGTCTCGCCGCGGTCTTCAGTGGCGCCCTGGCCGAGCACGCCGGCCCCTCCTCCCTGCGATCGCAGTCGTCGTAGGTTCACCGCTCAACGCAAGGGCGGCAGGAGGGGAGGGGGGCAGGCCGGCCCACAGAAAGGGCGGGAGGCTGATCTGCCTGCTTGCGCTCGTCTGCCACCACCGCCCGCCCCTCACCTGTCCCGCCATGGCGCTGCCGCACGTAAATAGCCACCCCTACGCTCTGAAAGCGCCGCAGGACGATTTCCACAAGGCAAGCGCAGATCGAAGCAGCGGCGTTCTGATGAGACGTCTGCTGCTGAGAACAGCCTTGTGAAGCGCAACAGAGTTTGAAGCACCGGGCGTGCTTCAACGCCCGGGGGGCTGCAAAGGAGGGGAAACGTCTGTCGTCGGCGCACCTCCCGCGGCGGCGCTGCAGGCCGGTGCACGACCGCAGCCCCGCGTCTTGCCTGGCTATCGTCCCCAGCCTATGGCACTGGATGTCAGAGCAGCTTACCACCTGAACTCAGATGCCCCACACACGACTTTCCGCCCGCTCCCCGCTCTGTCTGGGCTGATGCAGGCAGTCCAGTGGGAGTGCAGGAGGAGGAGAGCAGCAGTCCGCAAACTAGTTGTTACAGCTCCACGTTGGCGGCGGCGCCCGCGGGCGCCGGCGCGGCCCGGCGCTGCAGCACGTCGCAGAAGGCGTCGATCTCTGCGCGGATGGCCCCCGACGCCGCGAGCCCCTCGATGAGGCGCGGCGGGATCCCGCTCTCGCCTAGCGCGGCGCCCATGAGCGCCCCCAGCGCCGAGCCCCGGTGGCAGTTCTCGCCCTGGCGGGGCGTGGCATCGTTTCCGGGGGATCGGGGTGGAGGGTGTGGCAGGGTTGTGTGTGTGAGAGGGGGGAGGGCTTGAGCCTTCTGGGGGCGTGGGCAGGCTGGGCACATGGCTGCGGCCAAAGCAGTGGCTGGCAGGCAAGAGCTGTGGATGGTGGGGCGTTGGCCCAGCCACAGGCAACGAGCCGCGCCACTCCCGAGCCCCCCACAAGCCCGCCCCTTGATCCCAGGCCTCACCCCCGCGTTGGTGTTCGCCAGCACCGCGTCCTCGAACGAGTCTGCGAAACAGGCGCGCATTGCAGGGCGCGGGCGAGGAGGGAAGTGACTCCAGAGCAAGGGCAGGGGGGGGTGGGCGGTTGCTGGGCGTGTGCCGGGGAGGTGCCAGCCGCCGGCCCCCCGGTGCTTGCCAAAACAAAAGCCCTCCCTGGCGCTTGAGAGCCGCGCAAGTCATTGCAAAGCGGCGGCCGGGTCGCCAGGCGCCTGGGCGCACCCGCGTGCTTGTTGGCCAGGTAGAGCACCGCCGGCCAGGACGAGTCGATGTAGCAGGCCGACCCAAACACGCCGTGCACCGCCGAAGTGTCGTCGTACCCGCGGCGCAGCACCGCCGGCAGGTCCATCCGCGCCTGCTTTGCCGCCTCCACCGTGCCCGTCTTCAAGTCAGTCGCCTGCGGGGTGGGCGGCCAGGGGGCGAAAAACGGCGTGCGCAAGTGCCGCCACACAAAAAGGCACGCTGGCGCGCGCCCACTTGTGTAGGAGGGCCATGCAAGAGGCGTGCCCGGAGACTGTGGTCGCCAGGCCCCTTGCAGAGCTCATAGCAGCTGATTACTGGAGGGCAGGTCTCGCGTGGACGCCAGCCCCGGGCCAATGGGCACAAGGTCTCAAGCGCACTGCATGCTCTGCTGTCGCTGCCAGCGTGCTGGCGGGGTGCCCCTTGTGACCGCCGCCCCGGGCCTCACCCCGGTGGCGAGGTCGTACAGCAGTCCGGCGTAGTCCGACGCGAACGACGCCAGGCTGGCGCTCTCGTGGGTCAGGGCCAGGTGGGAGACCGCCGCCCCGCGCGCCGCGGCCCGGCCGTCGGGGATGCTGGCCATCACCACAGGAGGCAGCATCACGAAACCGCCGATGCTGGCCGTGTTGTGGCCTTCCGTGCCCTGCATGGTTGGTTGTGTGCGGGCCCAGGGGCAGCACTTTGGATGGGGGCAGCCAGACAAAGCAACCGCCCCATACAACACTTCGCTCGCACGCCCGCGCTGCGCAGGGCCATTGGGCATGGGCAGCAAGACCACAAAGGCGGCAGATGCATAGCAGGATGATGGCGACGCGCATGCAAACCAAGCCGCCACGCTGCCATCCCGCACAGGAGCCTGTCCCCGGCCGGCGCCAGCGAGGGGCTCACCTTGGCGCAGTCCTCGGGGGGGACACCAGCGGCCCAGTTCTGAAGGGGGTGTGGGTGGAAACAGGGTGGGTTGGGTGCGGTTGACGACGAGTGCAGCCATTGCCAAAGAAGGGCATGCACAGCCAAAACACTTGCCCACATTTGCCAAAGACAGGCACCCAGCCAGCGAGGGGCCTGCACGGCAGGGCTAAAATGAGGTTGCAGGAGTCATCACGCACGGCCGCCCCCGCCGGCCCACGTGCCCAGTGCAGCTCCCAAGACGTGGCGCGGCGCACCCGGAAGAAGTCGCGGTGGAAGGACTCGGCGTACGTGTCGTTGTGGGTGCCTGCGGGTGGGATGGTTTGGTGTTGCGATGGCGTTGCTGGGCGCTTGGGCCATAGCCCCTCGCGCCGCCCCCCTCTGTCCGCTGCCCTGCCCTAGGACCTTTGCTTTTCCCTTACATGGCTTGGCCCCTCCCCCGCCTCACCGGGCGTGGTCATGAACGCCACGTAGTCCTTAAGGAACTGGGACGGAGAGTACCTGACGGGTCGACCGGGAATAAGAGCGGGTTGCGGCTGACGAGTCAAGGCGCGGTTTCGACGGCGGGGCGTGCGGTCACTCGAGCACAGCCTCGCACAGGGCGCCGCCCGACGCGGAGTAAAAACATCACCACTCCCCTCAGCAGACCCAGTTGCCCACCCCTTAAAGCCCCTATGCCTCACCCCCCCCCAATCACCTCCCGCCGTGGGCGGCGATCCCGCGCATCACGACGCGCGTGCAGATGGCGTTGAGCGTGTTTTCTCCGGCCGCCATGCCCTGGTGGTAGTGGACCCCCGGCTTGCCCCAGAACTCGTGCTTGCCTGGCCCAATAAAATGGGGTGGGGTGGGGGTTACAGCAGCAGGAGTGAGAAGGGGAGCCAGGACGCGGCAGATGCAAGGACCTGTAAAGCCGAAGCACATGGTGCTTGCAAACCACTCGCCACACGCCCGTGCTCTGCCCACAGCGAGCCGGCCTCGGTCCTGCGCACCGTGGTTTATGACGTCGCCGATGATGCGCCCCCGCTGGTCGCCCCGCCCGTGGCCGCCGGTGTTGGACACCGACATGATGCTGCCGGGGTGGCGCGACTTGGGCGCCTGGTAGTCCGTGATGCGGCCAAAGTCGCGCCTTTGTTGGGGCGGGTTTGGTTTCCGGGATGGGGATGTGAGGCGGGTGGGTTTGGAATGGGGAGGCATGGAAAGAGGTTCAGGGGAGTCGCAGGTGCAGTCGCAGGTGCACCCGAGCGAGCGCCGGGGCGGCGACAGGGGGCGGGCCGTCGCGTACGAGCGTTGCTGCCCCCTCCCGGCCCTGAAGCTCGTGCAGTCCTCGTCAACAGACTCACTTGAGGGCGCCGACGTCATAGTACCTGCGGTGGGCACCAGGCGCAAGTGGGGGTGTGTGAGCCAAACACAGGCCAAGCCCCCCTCATGCGCGGCCGCCTGATCTCCCCTCACAGCCGTGAGCGCTCACAGGACCCACACAGCGGGCGCAGGACCCATGGCGCGCGCCCACGGAGCCCACCAGTGCACAGGCATGGAGAGCGCGTCGGCGATGAACACGCCTGGGAGGGCAGGGGAGGGCCGGGGAGGGCCGGGGAGCGGCAGCCGCGGCACTAGCTCGCTTTGTCTGCCTCCAGGAGACCAGGACCCACGCGCGGCCTGCAAGACCACAGCAACACTCTGCCTAGCTTCCCCCCCTCCCCCTGCAGGAGGCGCCCATTGGCGCCCATTCGACGAACGCCGCCGGCGCGAGGCGTGTCTGTGGCGGCGGCGCTTTGCGCGGGTGCCCCGCCGCGCCCCGGACAGCCCCCTCACCCCACAGCGCGCCGCGAACGCGGTCCAGAACCGCCGGGTCCATTGCTGCTGCCTTGACACTGACCGAAAGCGAACGCAGCGGCCTGGTGAAGGGGCGAGCAGCAGCTACACTCCTGGCCGGGCGCAGCAGCCTCTTCGAGCTGATCGACTGCATTGCGGTGGTTTTATTAGTCCAATCGGAACGCCGGTTGACGGGTCCCTGTGATCTTGTCAAGTTCCAGAGCTGCCAAGAAGCAGCTGCACGCAGCCTAAGAGATGGGGTGGCGTACACAGCTGCGCTGAATTGAACCCCAGCCAGCCTCAGGAGGCGACCCACACATGGAGGCGCTGCCGCGCCAGGGGCGCCGCATCGCGGCGTCCGCGTCGGCGTCGACGCGCGCGCTGGCATGGGCGCTCCCGGTGCTGCAGCTGCTGCTGCTTGCGCCGCTGCTGGGCTCGGGCATGGCGCAGGCCGCCATGGGCCCGGCCTGCACGCCAGGTGCGCACGCGCAAGGGGGCGGTGACGCGCGGCTTGGCTGCCCTGCGCGTTGCGGGAAAGAGAGGGCATCCGTCCGCTGAGAGCGTGCGCTGCGCCTGGGTCGGGGCCCGCAGCAGGACCGCAGCGCCACACCTGCTGGCTGCCATGCCGGGACTTCCCATGCCTGAACCCCGCAGGTGTGCAGTTTGTCTATCTGGACAACAAGGACTATCTGCTGGCAAAGTGAGCGGCCGCGTGGCCTAGCGGGGGCTTGCCAACGCGAGGCGCGTGCGCGGCGCGTAGCGCGCGAGAGCCGGCGTGCCCGCGAGGTACCGCCGCCACACACGTGTCCGCTGAGGCGCAGTGACCGGCAGGCGGCTCGCTGCAGCAGGCCCCCCGCAGAGCGGCCCGCACCACCTGGGCTTGGCGGCACGAATGCGGCTTGCCCGACCGCGAACCCCACCCCTGTTTCCCCCCGTGCGCGCCGCTGAGCAGGTGCGGCAGCAACACCGCGATCGCGCAGCTGCTGCAGTGCACCGCCTCCATGGTCGTGACCCTGACCCAGGACGACGGCGCCGGGCTCTCGCCGGGGCTTTGCGCCCTGGCCTATGCACCCGATGCCTCAGCGGCGGTGGGGTCGCTCCGCGCCCTTCCGCGCTTCCCCTGCGGCGCCGTTTTCGGCTACACCGGCGTGGGCGCGGACGCAGAGTCGGCGGGTGAGCAGCGCGGTTGAGTCGCGCTCTGCTGTGTGCTGCACCCTGCGGTGGCAGCGGGCCTTGCAGTCCCGTGGTGTGCTGTGCTGTGCTGCAATAGGCCGCGCCGCACTGTTTGCTCACCTGAGTGCTCTGTGCTGTGCTGTGCAGTGCTGTGCTGTGTGTGAGCCGTGTGTGCAGGTGGGCGCGCATGTGTGTGGCAAGCACATGCATTTGTGCGGGGCGCGTTCGCACGCAATCGAAGGTGGGGCGAATCGGGGCAATGACCTGCTGTCCACCCCCCCTTTGGGCTAAAAATGCATCGGGGCGATCCCTTAGGGCAACTGATGTTGGTTTAGACCAGGCGCTGCCTTGTCGGCTGCTGCGCCGCCTGCCTTTCGCCCATCTCAACCAGTCATATGTTTTGTCGCCCACCGCCCGTGCAGGCTCGCTCGTGCTGCAGGTCAACACGACCGCGCTGTGCGCTTGGGTGGCCGCCAACAACCAGACAAGCCCGGCCGCAAATGAGTTTGGAGGGTTCTGCATCCCCAGCCCCTCGCTCACATTGCAGCAGCGGCATGCGGCGGTCTTTGGGCGTTGCCTCGCGCCCCCGCGCTTCAAGCTGGACGTGAGTTCAGCATGCCAAGGCATTGCTGCCTCCCTCTTGCCTGCCATGTCATCGGCCGTGGATGCATCTCGTTGCCTCTGCTCTTGTGGTTATGTGGGGACCACCCTGATGCGCCGGGCTGGGCAAGCCACGGGGCCAGGTCCCGAAGCTCTGCGAGACGGGAGGAGCCTGCTGGCAGGCACTGCATGCACCACTGCCATGCACCTGCCCTGCGTCCGAGGCCCCACTACTCTGTTGCTGCTTTGCTTCCCCCATGCGCAGGCCCCGCCCACCGTGCCGGGCGCCGAGGGAGACGGCGGCATGGCGCGCACCATCGGGCTGGCGGTGGGCATCGTCCTGCTGGCGGGCCTGCTGGGGGCGGGTGTCGCGGTCTACGTCGTGCGCCGCATCAAGCGCGCCGCCGCCGCCCCGGGCCCGGGGGAGTGGCCCGCTGGCGCCGGCCCGGGCGGGTCCGGGAGCGGCAGCGGCCCGATTGTGCACAGCCGGCACGGCCTCACCGCGCTGCCCACCAGCGGTGACGGATCGGGGCCGCACGTGGCCGCGGTGGGCACCGCCTACCGCAGCGGCAGTGGTGGTGACGGGTTCCCGTCGCAGCGCAGCGGAGCGGCCAACCCCGCGTACCGCGGAGGGCCGAGTTCAGCCGCGGCAGGGGCGGCGTCAGCAGTGCGCGTCGTCAGCGGCGGTGGTGGGGCCCGCTACGCGCCAGGACACCCCCGCCAGCCGCCGCTGGTGGCGCAGCTGCAAGACCAGCGGCAGCGGCAGGCGCAGGCCTGGCAGGGCCAGGGCCATCAACAGCAGCAGCAGGGTCAGCAACCCGGGCGGGGGCAGGCCCAAGGGCAGCAGGTGGGGCAGCAGCAGCAACAGCAGCAGCTGCTGCAGCAGCAGCAGCATGGGCAGGCACAGCGCGTGCACCATTGGCGCCCTGGTGCGCTGCCGCGGCCGCCAGCACGCGAGAGCCCATTTGCCTCGTTGCTGGAGGAGGACGAGGGAAGCCCGCGGCATGTGCCGGGCGCCCAGCTGAAGCAGGGCCAGGCGGCGGGCCAGCAGGGAACACTGATGCAGCACCAGCCTTCTCCAGCACAGCCACCACGACTAATATGACCCTTGCACAGCTGCGCATGCAGCAAACAATGCCTCGTTACTTGTCCTGTGACGGACCCCCCCCATGACACCTTTGCAAGCCTTGCAATCGTGGAGGGAGTCTTGTAAATCACGCCCAAACCACTGCCGAGGTGCTGGTCTGTTGCTGAGTGATGGTTTTCATCTGCACTCCATTTTCGGGATCGCTCAGCCTGTTTCTCCTGTTACACCTGTGCGCCACCGCGCAACGCTGTCGACACAAATACCTGAGACCCTACAGCCAATCACCCCGCAGCGATTCAAGGACCCTTCAGCCCGTCACGCTAAAACTGAGGTATAAGGGAGCGAACCCAACAGGCGGAGGAAGGGAAGCAGAACATCGCAAAAAGGTGCAGCCTGGAAACTGCGGCCGTGGCAAGGCATGCATGCGTATGCGAGGTATGGGGCCAGCACACATGCATTGGGGCACTCGGGCATATCAGCCTTGCGTGTGCGCCAGCGAAACAGAGCAGTCTGGCCCTGTTTTCTCGAGCCAACAGTGGCAGCGGCCGTCGTTGAGAGAGCAAAAGCCGCCTGCCGGGTCGCAACGCCCGCACGACAGGCCGCGGCACACACGGGCGTTGTCGGGGCAGGACAGCGTCCCCGCCGTGAAGCGCCCTGTCAGCTTGGCGGCCAAGTTGAGGCTTGTGCCTGCTTGATGATGGGGCAGGGAAGACGAAGGGAGTGTGAAGCGCGCGTTGCAGTGTTGGCAGGGTGCGAGCCCCCGATGTGCTCAGAACAGGGTGGGCTGGGCACGAAAGTCACAGTCAGGATCTCAATGGTGAAGCCCAGTGCAGAAAGGCCAGGACAGTCACGAGCACAGGCAGCGCCCTTTGCCAATGTTTGCAGCCCCACCTGTTGGACACGGCACCTGCGAGGGCTTGCCGCTGCCAACGCCCTGAACGACCACAGACAACCGGCCGCCGGCATCGCAGGCGGCCCGGAAGCACATGGCATGCGTCTTGGTGCACTCGGCCTTGCCGCCACCAGCAGAGGCGGGCACGCAGAGGGCCGCGGCGCCAGCGGGCCCTCCTGCCGGTGCAGCAATGTTGAAGCACCGGTCCATGCTGGCGGTGCCGCTGGCGCCCAGCCGCGGCAGCATGGTTTGGGTGGCCTTGTCGAGAACGAACGCGCCCGGGGGCGGTCCCCCACCAGGCGGGGCGGCGGCAGGCGCCGCATCCCCGCCGGTGAGGGGAAGGCAGTCCGCGTTCGAGCGGAAATCAGCTGATGCCGCGCCAACCTCGCCAGGCGCCTCGCGCCCAACGATCAGGCAGCCATCGGTGAAGCTGCTGCCGCGGCATCTGCCCCACAGCCGCCCACCAGCTGAGCAGCGCGATGCTGCAGAGGAAGCAGGGTGGCCAAGATGGAAATGCGGCGGCCGTAAGGGGTTGATGCTATGCTGGGGTGTTATGTGGGGGTTGTAAGGCGTTGCCATTCGGGAACAAAGCAAGGGTGTCAGCAGAGCAATGGGGAGGGGCAGCCTTGCCGCCCGTGGTGGCACACGTGCTACTGGGTGTGTCGCTTGCGGGTGGCGGCGCAACTCCTGCTGACGTCGCGCCGACCACCTGAACGAGCAGCATGGGCCGCCCAGCCCGGCAACCCGGCAAGGCTCACCCCCTTCCGCGTCTTTGGGGCAGAACAGGTCCTGCCCAGGGTTCTTGGCCATGAAGTCGTCACAACTCGCCAGCACAAAGTCGCAGCCGGCGCCCGCACCCCATTCCAGGTCGGCTGCTTGACTGTCAAGGAAGGGCAACGGTGGCGGGCGCAAGGAAGGGCAAGGGCAGCGCAGGTCGTGTGTCGTGTGTTGTGTGTGTGTGTGTGTGTGTGAGGGGGGGGGTGAACGGGCACAACAGCCTTGGCGATGCACCGCTGCAACACGCTTACATCACTTGCAACGGATGAACCTGAACCCCACGAGGGCCCTGCAGTTGCGAAGCCACGTCCACATCCGGCCCAGGCCTTTCCCAATGTGCACCTGAGCAAGCAGTCAGGTGAGCTGCAGGCTGCCCCTCCCCGCTCCCAAAACAGGCGGCCCCCCCACCTGTAGTCGACGGTGTACCAGCCGCTGTCCTCGAGGGCGGCGAGCGTCAGCCGCGACATCACCGCACGCTGGCGGTCCATGGGGCGCGCCGCAGTCATGAGCTCGTGCTGCGTGTTGCGGTACTCCCAGTGCGCGAGGCTCGACATGCCCAGGCCCTCCGTCTCGAGGGGAGCGCCCGGCACGGTGGCGCAGCCAAACTGGCGCTGAGCCTCGGCCTTGACCCGGGGGGTCGCCAGGAAGGGCGCTCTGTGGGGGCCCACGCGCACGACGGGGTGGTCATACCTGCGAGTGCATGGGGAGCAGGAGGCATGCGAGCACCGGGGGGAGGGGGGGAGGGTTAGCGAGCACGGGCGGGTGCCAAAGCTCCCAGGACAGTGCTGCCCATGACTGGCAGCTTGATGCAGTGCTCGCGCTGGCCATGCACCCGACCGGCTGGTCGCTGCTGTGCACGCCACCAGCCGGCCAACTGACGGCAGCTGCGCCCTGGTGCCCGCTTGCCTTTGGCCGTCGGGGCCTCGCCAGTCTGCGTAGTGCGTGGGCGAGAAGCCCAGCACGTGCAGGGCCTCGTGGACCACGGTGTCGATGATCTGCCCGGTGCTGGCCGTAGCGAGCGCGCTGGGACAGATGTTGAGGGACCCCACCGTGGGCCGGCCTGGGGCGCGTGTGCGAGCACAGGCCAGGGTGCGTTGATGCTGGTTGGCCAGCACCGAGATGGGTGAGCAGGCAGCTGGGAGATGCACCGTCACCACCAGCATGCTGTTGCAGTAATCAGCAGCGTTGGCGCTGCCACAAAGCCAATCGCAGGTGATGCACGCAAAGCACCCTCGCCAACCCTTCCCGCACACGGCACGCTGCCAGTCCACCACTTGCGTCGGCGCACCCGTGGCGGCGTCGACCTCGCAGCTGGCGCTCATTGCGATCATGCCGGCAAAGCAGCGCGCGTCGTCGGCGGTCACGTACAGCAGCAGATCAAAGCCGTCTTGGGCAAAAAACGTGCGAGGGCAAGAAGGGCATGCCATTCCAAGTCCGACAGGCTCGCGCGTGATGGACTGATGGCGCAAAAATGCAAAGGCAAAGCCCCCTTAACTTTTCGCGCCAACACATCACATGCATGCCCGCCCCACCCCGCTTTGCCTATGCTGGCACCGCATCATGCTGCCGCACGCCGCCCTGGCGCACCTTTGACAGGGTCTGGCTTGTCTGTCGGAGTCTGAGCCAGCAGGCAGCTCTGCCGGCCATCGAATGGCTGTGCTGGGGGCCCCACAGGCACGCCCTTCCTCAGCGCGATATACTTGCGCAGGGCGGCGATAGCCGTTGGGATAATCTCTCCGCGGATGCGGGCAGCGACGGCCGGCGGCGCGCTCCCCAGCTGGAAGAACGGCCGAATGCGGATGGGCTCTCGCGGCGTGGTCTGGCCAGGGCCCGGGCCTGGGGCCTGCTGCGCTGCTGCAGTCTTCAGCCGCCTGCTGCCTGCGATGCCAGGGGCGCCGGCCGGGTCGGGCCCACCCCCACCGGGTTTGGTCGCGCCTGCGATGGCTGCGGCGGCTGCGGCGGCCAAGACGCCTTTGGTTGATGGTGCTGGCTCCACTGCGCCATGCGGGGCCGCCACGAGCTGCGCGGCGCCTCGCCACGCCTCCTCCACCACGCTTTCGTCCAGCCACTCTGCCATGGCAGCCGCGACACAGGCCGCGGATGCCGTGCCCTCAGCGGACGCGATGCGGGCCAGGCGTGTCTTGAGCAGGAGCACGTGTTGGCGGAGCACGTCGGGGTGTTGGTGGCCGCAGCCTGCAGGCTCAGGAGAGGGGCAGGGAGGCGGCATGCCGCCGGCGGCGGTGCAGGCAAGCGCGCGTTGGCGTCCGGGTCGTGGCAGCGGTCAGCGGCAAAGGCATAGCGATACAGCCAGCAGTGGCAGCTGCGGGCGGCTGCAGCAAGCAATGGCAGTGGTAGGGCAGTGGTAGCGAAGTTGGCGGCAGGGCCGGTGCCAATTCAGGCGCGGCAAGTCAGCCCCGAGCGCAGCCCCTACCCCTGACGGCCCACATTCTCACCGTAATCTCCGGCAGCTGGGCCGTGGGCTTGTGCCAGGGGCCACGCAGATAGCAGCAGCGCCAGCATCAGCGCTGAGGACCACGCCCCACCGCCCGTGCACATTGCTGGCGCGCCGCCGCCCTGCCGGCAGCTGCGTGTCGCTGCGAGCATCTGCACTGCGGCCTCTAGGGCGAAAGATGAGCTGCTCACTAGTTGACGTTGGTGCCACACGCAGGGGAAGGCACCCGTGTAGGCCAGAGGGCGAAACGCGGGCAGAAAAAGCCCGAGATCTGGGTCGTAAGCTGCACGAGGGGTGTTCTGTCGAAACGTACGCCTCTCGCCTCTGCATCCCTGCCGCTGAGGGCAGGTGTAACCCGCCACATTGACCGATCACCGCTTTGCGAGTGGGCGGCGGCGGCGACGTCGACAACCGGGTCCGGCGCGGAAGGAACTGATGAGTGTGCCTAAAAGCATGCTTGTCATGGCCGCTGCTTCGTGCTCTTTCATGGGCACCTTGACCGGCGCCCCCAGCTGCGGCTGCCCTTTCAACCCCTGCTGCTGAGGCGCGGGGGCTCGGTGCCGTTCTGGGCACGTGCCTCCTCTCATCTGTTGGTACCTCTATGGCCCGCTGGGGCGTGATGAAAGTCCTCAACTATTCAGCCCCCCCAGACTCTCAAGGATCTCTGCTGGCTTCAAGCGCTGCAAACAACTCCAGCGCAGGGCTGAAGGGCGCGCCCCGCAGGTGGCGGAACCTTTTCGTTACACCAGCAACCGGGCAACGCTGTGCCGCGCTTCGTAGGCGTTGAGTGTGTGTTTCCGACACAAGATTGGTTTGGCGGTGCCAGCAAAGTGGTGGGGAGTGTGGGGGGTTGGGGGGCGCCTGGCTGACGACTTGGCCCTGGGCAGCCGCAGCCATGCACGTCAAACCCCAGACGAGCGGTCTCTTTGCGCTTCCACCATCTCAAGGCAACAACGCGCGCGCAGCATAGCACACAAGCATTCCCGCGACAAGGGCAAGGCAAATCGTGAATGAGGGAGGGTCGCCCAACGCCGCCTCTTGGGACAAGCCCCGGAGCCCTCCGCCACGGGGAGGGCCCCGAGCTGCCAGCCGGAGACGCACGCGGCTCAAGTGGGCGCGGCTCTGCGCCTGCCAGAGCGGTATCGCCGGCGTCGCAAGGAGGGCGATTGCGGATCCGTGTCGCTGCGACGCACATCTGGCCCGCGCTGGGCCCACTTTTGGTAGGCGAAAAGGCTTGGTGGTTTTTGGCCCCCTGAATTGCTTCTCAGCCGCGGCGGTGCCACTGTGGAAGCAGCGGCTGCAAGCAGCTCCATGCCACGGCATGTCTTGCGGGCGATGGTGCGGACCAGTTGAACGCAGTTCGTGGCGACATAAGGTAAAGGGCATACCGGGAGGGTGGGGGGGGGGGGCGCGAGCACGGGGTAGCAAAGACCAAGTTGCGGGGAAGCGCAGCCTTTCCTTTGCACACGCGTGCACGCGGTGGTTCTAGCTGTGTGCCCCAGAGGGCACCGGCGTTAGCGTCTGTGCGGGCAGCCCCTCGCGGTGCGCTGGCGCGCCGGCCCAGCAGGATAGGCCGTGGATGCGTGCAAGCCCCACCCATCAGGCCGGCCCAGGAGCGGCCCGCCCATCGCTTCAGCCTGCAGGCAAGCCAACAGTGTGCATGGCCCCCACGCAGGCTTTTAACGGTGTGGCCCATACGACAGGCCAAGGCCAGGAGGAATGGCATGCATGGACCTGGAATCTGCCTCCCCCGCGCGCAAATCGCCGCGCAGAGGTGTGCCGAGAGAAAACGAGGGCGAGTTGGTGGGGCCAGGCCATGCACAACTGCGAGGCACAGCCACTTGAAGTGCCCATCGCAGGCGACCCGCGTGTTGGGGCCGGCTGCGTGTGCCGCCGCAGGCGCTGGCGGCCGTCCATGGCGAGCCGCACAAGAGAGGGTAGCGGGCAATGAGGTGGCTGCCAGCTGACAAAGCATTGGCAGGGCGCACGGGTGGGCAAGGGTTGGCTTGGGGGAAGCAGGCGTCGCTCAACACGACAGCCTACCTCGTGGTGGTGCACAAAGCACCCATGCGGGCGTCGAGCGGTGCTGGCATGCATCCTTAACGACCTCAGACAAGGAGGGGGCGCGTGCGGTGCGGTTCAAATTTTTAAGGCGCACCGCATGGTGACGAGCGCCGGGGCTGTCCAGAGCTGCCGACGGCCCCGGCAGAGGGGCCGCCCAAGTTGCATGGTGCGCGCAAGGTGGGCGCGCAAGTCGCCGTCGCAGGGGCCACTTTATGGCGCAGCACCCGCTGCGGGCCCCGCGGTCGTTGGAGAGGGTGGTTGGTTGGCCTGGGCCACCGTTCCTGCCTGGCCCTGGTAGGCCATCGGGGCAGACACGGCGGCGGCCTGCTGCTGCTGCTGCGGCAGCGGCGGCGGCAGCACAGGCTGCTGCAAATGAGGCTGCTGCTGCTGCTCTGCGCGGTCCGCCAGGGAAGCCAGTTTGGCAGACAAAGCGCGCAGGCCGCTGGCGCTGAGCATCGCCGACAGGTCCTGTGCAAGTGCGTCGACAGAGCTGCCGAGCCTCACCCCACCCGCAGCCGCTGCGCCGGCGGCCCCAGCAGCGTCCATGGCCCCAAACTCCTGCGGCGTGCTGGACCCGCTGCGCGGCACACTGCCCGCGCCGCTGCCGCCGATGCCGCCAAAGTCAGAGCCCGAGCCACCGCCGCCGCCGCCGCCCAGCAACCCCTGGCGGGGCGA
>VIYE01000006.1:0-24415 GCA_008037345.1 Messastrum gracile | reverse complement strand
CAGAGCAAGGCTCAGGGTGCAGGGTGCAGGGTGCAGGGTGCAGGGTGCAGGGTGCAGGGTGCAGGGTGCAGGGTGCAGGGTGCAGGGTGCAGGGTGCAGGGTGCAGGGTGCCAGGTGCCAGGTGCCAGGTGCCAGGTGCCAGGTGCCGGGTGCCGGGTGCCGGGTGCCGGGTGCCGGGTGCCGGGTTCTGGGTGCAGGCGGCCAGCAAGTGCGCCCGAGCAGCCGCACGCGAGCCTGGAGCCTGCCCTGGGTGCTTCCTTGCTTGCGTGGCACGTGCCTGGCACCAATCTCAGGAGCGATCAATGCTCAAAGCCCACTGAACCACCCAAACGCACGCCCGGCCGGCCCCGCTCTCTTGCGCATGCGAAAAGTTTCCGACCCCTGCCTGGCAGCCGGCTTAACTTGCAGCACCACGGGCTCCACCGGCTGCGACCTCGTTAATTCTACCTTGGTCGCGCCACAGTGCGCCTGCAAGGCCGGATACAGTGGCAGCCACTGCGATTATGGTGAGGGCCCGGTGGTAACAGAGTGCAGGCGAAGCTAGCAGCAGGGATGCCAGCAGCGTCATCAGGTCAACGCTTTGGCTGGGTGCCGCTTTTGTCGGTGAAGGGTTTGCTCCCTTGGACAAGCGCTAGCAGCACGGTCCCTGCACAACGCCCGATGCCGGCAGCACGGCATGGGTGCTTTTGGGCTGCGCCTGGCTGTGTTGCCGACCTGGCCACTCGGCCTAATACCAACCACAATTTTGCTGCTGCACCACTCTCGGCCCTCCATACGGACGCACGAGCTTACAGTCAACGACTTTTGTGTGGTCCTGGGCATCACATGCGACGGGTCGGGCACCTCGGGAAGCTGCAACCCCAACACAGGCAAATGCCCTTGCAAGGCTGGTTACAGCGGCACCACGTGCTCTTATGGTGAGACATTGAGCGCGCGCAGGCTGAGACAGCCGTATGCATGGTTGGGGTCTGAATGCTGCGGAGCTCAAGAAATGCGCTCCAGCGCCGAGCGCGTGCAACCGTGCGGGGGTGATCAGGCCCAGGGGTGTTTGACTAAACGGCGAGCTGGCTCATGTAGCCGTTGCTGGCCTCAGAAAGCCCTTGATCCAGGGCTGCCTTCAGCCTGATCACCAGCATTGCTGTGCCGCTGTCGCACATTCACAAAGGTTGAGCACGCCCGCGCACCTCACCCGCCAGCCCTCATCCGGCCCTGCACGGCTGGCCACCCGCGTCGCGCTGCCGGGCCGCGCTGCCGGGCCGCGCTGCCTCCCTAGAGCCGGCGGGGCAGCACCACCCGGCTGCCCCGCCCGGCGCACGGCGCGCTTGCGAGAAACGCCCAGCTGCGCAACCCTCCGCTTTCCCACGCCTGTCTTCCCTCGCGCGCTGCCCACACCCGCCCACCCACGCCCGCCCGTCCGCCTGCCTGCCCATCCCGCCACTTCGACAGTCACAAACGCTTGCGTGGCGGCCGGCGCCAACTGCAGCGTGACGGGGACCCTGAGTTGCAACAGCTCCGCCCAGTGTGTGTGCAGGCCAGGGTACAACGGCACCACGTGCTCCGACGGTGTGTATTTGGAGTTGGGAGGGGGCAAGACGGCCAGCTTGTGGACAACCTGGCCTGTGCTTTGACTCCCCATCGGCGCTGCGCCTTCCTGGCGCCCTTGAAACAGACACACTTGGTTGAACCAAGCTCTCCAGCCTATTGCAAAGGCCACTGACTCTCCCGCCACCTGCATACCCGCCCGGCCCGGCTCGTTCGCCTACGCAAAAAGTCGTCGACCCCTGCCTGGCGGCCGCCGTCGTTTGCAGCTCCACTGCGTCCGATGGGTGTGACCTGAACTCGACCGTGGTCGCGCCCCGGTGCTTGTGCAAGCCTGGGTACAATGGCACCGACTGCTTCGACGGTGGGTGGGGGTCATGTGAGCTTGTTAAGGGCAGACTGGCAGAGGGAAGGGCGGAGTGCCAACTTTGAAGGGCAGCAGGTGTGTGGATTCGCAGATGCACCCTCTAAGTTTGATCAAACCTCTTTCTACCCGCAGTGGCCCCCCTCATCACGCTCATCAACGTTGGCGGCAACACCAGCCAAGACGCGGTGTTTGGGGTGAGACCGCCGATGGCAGGCTTGGGGAGGACCAGAGCCTATGGCAGGGAGACTAAAGGCAGCATGAGGGTGCGCCCACGGCCAAATCTCCGCAGAAATCATTGGCCTCACGCCAAGTAGCAGCGTGGTTGACTACTGTCCTGGCCCTGCTTCAACAGAGGTGGCTTTTCTTGATTGGTGCCTTTTCTGGATTGGTGCCTTTTGAATGGCCCACCCCGTTCGCAATGCAGTGTGGCATCAACCCCCTTTCATACTTATGTCCGTGTCCCCTCCAATGACTCTGCCACAGGCCGCAGCCGCCCGCTGGCAGCGCGTCATCACCACAAAGTTTGGGACCTTTGGTGAGCATGCATGCAGGCAGTTTTTGTGTTGGGAGCAGAGAAGCAGTCCCATTGCCAGGTATCTGGGGTTACGGCCAGGTGCCATGAGCGTGCGAAACCCCCAGGAGACCTGCCACGCACTCACGTGGCGTGACGCGCATCTGCCTGCTGCCCCCTAAAACACGAAAATCGCAGTGAACAAGAATTCATTTGATTTTACTCTTGGCCTGGTGCCCGGTCAGAAGTGGACCGGAGACTTGACATCAGTCGTTATCTATTACAAGCCGATAGGCTACGGCTTGATCTGCATTACGGAGGACCCCCCCGTATGGCGGCCCCTCGCGGGACACCTCGGCCTGGGCCCGTCCACCGCAGCCAACGACAACGAGTATTTTCAGGCCGTGTCTGTATGGATGGGCCACATCCTTGGCTTCAACGACCTAACGTGAGTGTGACTACGCCCGTCGTGAACGTACGGGTTTCGCCCCGCCCACTGCTGTGCAGGCATGGCCTGATTCGACAGCCACCTACCTCCACCACACATGCGCAATGACCGCACGAGCACCAGGCGACCCTTGCTGCGCGCCCGGTTGCTGTGGCCTTGCCTCATGTTTGCGCTCGCCCCGCCTCATCACGCAACGCACGCACTCACGGACTCCAACCACAGGATCGTAGGCAAGGGCTGCCTGTCTTCGTCCTCATCCGCTTACGCATGCCCGAAGGCACAGGCCGCATACAAGTCCCTCTGCCCAAGCAGCACCGCCGGACTGTCGATGAGCAGCTTCAGTTGGAGCGGCTTCCCTGGAGAGCTGATGTCGAGGCAGACGGCTGGGGTGAGCTTGTCTTTTGCGCACCCAGGCTCGGACAGGCGTGAGGGGCGACGCAGTGGGACCCCACGCGCGTCGGCGCACGTGCTTTGGGGCGCCCAGGGGCTCACCATGTTGTTGGCTATCCCATGCACGTGGGCAGGCAGGCCGCCCCATCCAAAATAATGACGGGTGGTGGCCGCGCAGCAATCATTTGCAGGCTGGTTCCACAGACACATCAATTCAAACCGCTCCCCAACCCCCGGCCCTGTGTTAACTTGCATCCGATGCGTGCAGGGCCCCATGTCTGCCATCACCGCGGGGCTGATGGAGGACGTGTGGGGCTCCGTAGACTACTCCAAGGTGGAGACCACCCAGGTGGCGTGCCCCCCTGCTGGCGCGATGGTGGCAAGCAGCCAAGAGTCCGTCGTGGCCGCCGGCTCGGAGCAGGCGTCGTCGGGGCCAAGCACCCTGGAAATGCCATCAGCCGGCGGCACGCCCGCTTCCACCTCCACGGGCCCACCCGTCCGCGCCTACCGCTACTCTGACCTGGCAGGGGCTCCCTGAACCGCTCTGTGTGCCTGCAGCTGCCTGACAACGTATGCGCGCGGCGCCCGATGCTACGGTTCGCTGCAGAAAACAACATCCTCATGGCGCCTTGTGCCACAGCAACAAGCGGCACGGCACAAGGCAGAGCAGAGCGATCCCTACCTCCCTGCCAGCGCCACCCCCTTTCCATAGATCCCAGCCCTCCAGCCGCTGACGCCAGCCGGCACGCACACGCGCCACGTGCTTACGCAAGAGGCTGGCAGCATTGACTTGTCTTGCACCACTGCCAGGGCGCCCCAGCACTTGCCAGCGCCCCAGGCAAGCCGCCCGCTTGCACTCGGCATCACACCGCTGCGTACTAGGAGGCAAGACACCCTCTTGCGGACCAAGCTGAAGGGGTGGGGGTTGTGGCACTCACATGGTGGCACTCACGCGAAACCGCTCGCAAGCCGTTGCGCGCTCAGGAATTGAAACTGCGGGTGGCGCAGCACAACAGGGTTCTGCCGGGGCCCTGTTCAATGGCCGCAGGCAAAAGAAGGCAAGAATACATATCGCAAGAACGGCCGCAGTCCCCCTTGTCGTCCAGCGCCCTGTTGCGCGAAGCGCTCAGAGAGAGGAGACGTGGCCCCGCCCGGGCTTTTTCGGGGTGTGCCCCTCGGTACGCGGAGCACCCTGTAATACAAGTGCACGCGCGCACAGGCGGCAGTACAGGTGGCTGACAATGCTGCGGGCGAGCGGGCGGGCGGGATGGGACCCGCATGGCGGCGGCGTCAAAACGGTTTAGGCTGCCCATGCCAAGGTGCCCGCAGGGCTGCGCAGCATGCCATGGGCGGTCGGGTGGGCGCCGCGCAGCTTTGGCCCTGCTTTACGCCTGCCTAAGCGCCTGCGCTCGTGCGGGGCACTGTTGCTGCGGCGTCGCTGCCGGACCGCCGCAGGAACTGAGGTGCTTGGCACCCCCCGCCCCTCCGGCGGGCGTGGGCTGCGGCCGCCGCCACGTTGGCTGCCGGGAGGCTGCTCGAGCTGGCGCGTCTACCGCGCCTGGTGTCGCGGTGCGTGCGCGTGGCCGCGACTCAACTGCTTGCCGCCCGACCTCCACACCCCACACAGTGGATTGCCGCGTAGGTGGCCGTGCGGTCGGCAGCGCGCGGGCATCGGCCCCGGCCCCGTCGGCAGCAGCCCAAACGCCAGGGCGTGACAGGAGCGCACATGCGTCACCCCGCCTGTTGCGCGTCACACCAGCGGTGCGAGCTGAATCTGCTGAATCTACAGTTCTCTCACATACAAACCACGCGCCCAGAGCCCCGCGTCACCCGGCTCCCCCGCGGATCGTAGGCCCGTTCAGAACGGTCCGAGTGGCCTCCTTGTAGACTACATGGCGCGAACGTCAGGCGAGCAGCGAGCCACCCTGAGGATGGCCGCTGCGGCGCTGGTGTGCTTGGCGGCGCTGCTGGCGCGAGCACAAGCGGCGGCGCCCGAGTCCGCAGTGCTGAGTGAGTGAATGCTGCTGACAACAGGCCAGGCAGACAGGGGCAGGGCCCCGGCAGCAGACAAGCTGCCGGCAGGCTGCCGGCACTGCGCCGAGCGTCACGCCACCCAGTCGAATGTGCGCCGCTGGAATGCGCCGCAAGCCGACGCCATCGCCGCGCCAACCCGCCCCCCGCCCTTGCACAACCTGCCAGGCAAACCCTCACCTGGGGCGGCGGCTGCCACGCGCCGCCTGGCTGCGGGCAGCCCCTGCGTGCCGGGCCTCAACGCGACAGAGACTCGCTTCCGGGTCGAGGTGGTCGTGCCGAGCAGCAACAACGGCGACCCCCCCACGTGCCTGCGCGTCACGTCCAACGCGACCTGCTCGGGCCGCTGCTGCTCCACATCGCCAGCATCACCCTTGAAGTTTGCTTATCTCATCTTCAACTCACCGAGTGAGCTTGGTTGCCCGCAGGGGGCTGGCGCCGGCTCGTGGGGCGGCGGGTCGTGCTGCTGGCCCGCGCGGCTGGCCACTGTGCGGCTGACGCCCTGGCCTGGCATGGCGCCCCGTGCGTGCTTCAGCTGGAAAGCCATTGCGCGTCTGCTGCCTATCGCTGCTGAGAGCCCTGCAGCGCGTTGGCGAACCCCTTCCGCTTGTCCACCCACCAGCAGGTGCCTCCTCCCCTGGCTCGCAGATCCCTTTTGCCAGTTGCAGGCCAAGCGCCTGAAGTTCACCGTGAACGGCGGCAAGCCAATGAAGCCGACGCTAAGGAACGACGGCTCCTTCGCAGTTGGGCTGGCAAAGCTGCCCTTGGCCGGCAGCCTGGTCTGTGCGTACCTGTACGGTGAGGCGTTGAGGGTGGCGCGGCGAGCGGGCGGCACAGGACCGGAGACGCACGTGTGTGTGTGTGTGTATGTGTGTGTGTGTATGTGTGTGTATGTGTGTGTGTGTGTGTGTGTGTGTGTGTGTGGAGGGCTACTTGGTGAGCAAGGGCCAGCCCCAGGCAGGGTCAGTTGACCCGGCCTGCTTTCAAGCGTACGCACACGCGCCCCCACCCATGCTGGCTGGGCTTGCGTCTCAAGCAACAAACCCGGGATTCCTAGCCATTCCCCCAGCCATGCTCCAAAGGGTCTCGTCCCGCCCGGGCCCCGCCCCCTCCCCCCCCTTCCACCCGATCTTCCCTTTACGCCCCACTCGACAGGTGCTGCGGACACCTACTGTAATGTGCTGGCGCGAGTCTGCGGCGGGACCGGCAGCAGCCCCTCCTGTGACCTGCGGCTGGTGACCAGCGCGTTCAAGGCAAACGCGGCCGAGAAGAAGCCCGCGGCGTGCTGCGCCTGGGCGAACCCGCAGCTCGGCGGTGCGGGTCCAAGGGCGGGGAGATTGGGGTTTTACATGCGTGCCGTCTGCTTGCAGGGGTCGGCGGGGGTGACTGGAATGGGTAAAATTACGCATTGGCAGGGTGGCCTGCTGCAGGCGGAATTGCTGTGTGAATCACTCCTCACGCACCTTTCTTTCCGCCCACCCTACCCAACTCCATTGGGACAGACCCCTGCCAGGCGACCGGCCTCTTTTGCGACGTCTCTCATGGCTCCACTGGCTGCGATCCTCAGTCCACGATGGATGCCCCCTACTGTGCGTGCAAGCCCGGGTTCGATGGCGTCGACTGCCTGTACGGTGCGTTGGTGGGGTGAGGAGGGGGGCCGGCGTGCCGCAGGGTCTGTTTGACAGGGGCTGGGCGCCACGTGCTGGCCTGCAGACAGACCCAGCTCCAGGCGCTGCTGACAGTCAGCCTTGCACCATCAGTCTATGGTGGCAGAGGTTGCTGCACCCTAGTGCCATGGCCAAGCGCCTTCCAAGCAGCTGCGAGGGCACCTGCCAGCAGCGCAGCCCCCCCCCCCGGGCTGGCTGTGGCCTTGTCAGCGCAGGCGCCGCCTGGCAGTGCCCTACATCAGCAGGCCCCCTACCCAGGTGTGGGAGGCCGCCGGTTTGTGGAAAACAGGCCAGCCACATGAACCCATGACAGCATGCAACGAAGCCATCGGTTTGCATTCGCTGACACTGTCGCCGCCCTTCCCTGCCGCCCAGTCACCGACAACTGCTTGGCAAATGGCAACATTTGCGACGCGACCACTTCGACCGGCTGCGACCAACAGACCGGCTCGTGTACCTGCAGGGTGGGGTACTTTGGCGCGTCCTGCTCCATCGGTGAGAGAGCGTCTGAGAAGCGCAACATGGGAGAAAATGAGGGACACTTGGGCGCGCGTTTTGCCCAAGTGATGGCTGCTGCTTGGGCTGGGTGGTGGGTTGTGTACGATGGGCGCATGCCCGTGCGGCGCTTAGCCACCGAGTGGCTTCCCTCAGATCCGTCAGCTGCCTGATCCCTGCACCCACCTGCCATTCAACCGTGCACCTTCCGCCCCTTCCTGCGCCACAGTGGTCAGCCCCTGCCCTGCCGGCGTGAATTGCAGCGTGACGGGGTCCCTGGGCTGCAACTTGAACAGCTCCGCCCCTATCGAATGCCTCTGCAAGCCCGGCTACGACGGCACCACGTGCTCAAACGGTGTGTATGAGGGGGGTGGGGGGCCCTGGGTGCAGAGCAGGCGCCAACCCAACAAACGCATGCGAAAGCAGCCACGTCAAGGCCGACGGCCTTGCTCCTTGTTGACTCCTCATTGCCACTGCACTTACTTGCCTGGCGCCCTCGAAAGAGCCCTGCTGAGTTGAACCAAGCTAACCAGCAGCGCAGTCTCCTGACCAAGGCCGCCCACCCGCACACCTGGCCCGCCCGCCCCTTCGCCCATGCAAAAGTCTTCGACCCCTGCCTGGCGGCGGGCGTTTCGTGCAGCGACATCGGGTCTTCTGGTTGTGACCTAAACTCGACGGTGGCCGCCCCCAAGTGCATCTGCAATTCCGGATACACCGGCAACGACTGCTTTTATGGTGGGCCCAGTCTGCGGGCGACTTGCTTGAGGGCGGAGGAGGGGGCGGAGGTTCATGAAGAGCAGGTGTGTGCACCCCCCCCTCACACATACACCGACCACTGGACTCCACGCATGAAGCACCCCGCCCCTATCGTAATTTTCATCTCGTGAAACCTCCACCTGCCGCAGCGGCGCCCCTCATCACGCTCATCAACGTTGGCGGCGACACCAGCCAGGACGCGGTCTTTGGGGTGAGGCCCCCAATGGCTGGGGGAATGAGCGCCGATGTTGATGGCAGGGGAGGCTCTGCAATGTGCGCGCGTGTCTTGCTTGGCTGCTAGCCCTACCCTTGTGCATGGCCCGCCCCACCGTTTGGTGTGACGCCGACTCGCTCCCTGCTGCCCCACGCAGGCGGCAGCCGCCCGCTGGCAGCGCGTCATCACCGCAGACTTTGGGATCTTTGGTGAGTGGGCCGTTTCATAACGGCACGCTAAAGAGACCTTGGCGAACTTTAGGGTACTGGGACTATGGCTCCTGCAGTTGATGCGGCACAAACTTGTGTAAACCCCCAGCTGGGTTTAACAAGCCTGCCTCACACCTATACCTTACCTCTTCCCCTGCCCGGCACCACCGACGCCCGCAGTGAACAACAACTCGTTCGACTTCTCCCTTGGCCTGGTGCCCGGGCGAAACTGGACCGGCGACCTGACGTCCGTGCTGTTGTTTTATGATACCAAATCGCACAATGTTACCTACATAACGGCGGGGCCCCCTTCATGGCAGCCCCTTGCTGGGCACATCAGCTTGGCGCCGTCCACTGCCGCCAGCGCCACCGAATACTTCCAGGCCGTGACCAGATGGATTGGCGTTGTTCTCGGCTTCAACGACCAAACGTGAGTGTGGTTGGCCCGTTGGGATTGCGTGGGCCTGGCCTGCACTGACATGATGAGGCGTAGCCTGGCTTCTGCCACATGTGCGCATTGACTGTGCAGGCTCAGGTGGTTTTCGCTGCGTGTGCCAAATAACTGGCAGCAACCTTGCTGGCAGGCTTGCTATGGCTCCGATTGCGGTGGCCTTGACTCAACGTTGTTGCCGCTCTGCCTCATCACTGCACTCCAACCACAGGTTGCCAGGCTTGGGCTGCTTGCCTGCAGGCAGCTCAAACTACTCGTGCCAGGGCGCGAATGCAGCGTACGATGCCCTCTGCCCAGGCAGCACCGTCCCATTGGGGATGAGCAGCCCCTTCGAATGGAGCGGCTTTCCTGGAGAGCTGATGTCGGACCAGACTGTGGGGGTGAGCTTGTGTTTTGGGGGCTGCTGGGCTCGGGCGCGCATGCGGGCGGTGGCGCGGTCGGACCCCACGCGTGCCGGCAAGCAGTTAATTTGGCATGCACGTGTGTGTTGCTGATCGCAGGGCGGCTGGTGGCAGCACGGGAAAATGATTACGAATCACTTCCACACGCAACCAATGCCGGCGGCTCTGTCAATCCCATCTCTTGCGCGCAGGGCCCCATGTCTGCCATCACCGCCGGGGCCATGGAGGACGTGTGGGGCCTCGTGGACTACTCCCAAGTCGAGACCACCCAGGTGGTGTGCCCTGAGGCTGGCAACACAAGCGCGGCAAACGGCCAAGAGGGGGCTTTGGCACCCAGCTCAGTTGGGCGCGCTCCACCGCTGGCGGCGCAGGGGCTGCAGTTGGCCGGCCGCAAGCGCACCTCTGCCACCAAGGGCCCATCCATACGCGCCCACCGCTACTCTGACCTGGCCAAGGCTCCCTGAACCCAGCACGCGTGCCTGCAGCCATGAGCATTGCATACGACAGTCTCCTGCTGCATTTTGCAGCACTCAACATTCATAGGGCGCCTTCTGCCGCCACAGCCATTGCGGAGCAACCTCTTCCTACCAGCCCCGGCCTCCCTTGCCGCGATCTCACACACGGGCCACAACACTCGCACTGCGCCTGCCTGCCCAATGGGCCGGCACACCATTGACACATTATTGCCACTGAATGGGCCGCCCCAGGGCTTGCTATCGCCCACCCACCAGGAACGACGCGAGTTGCATGAAATCGGCCATCCACCGTGCACTGGGTGGCGAGCGATTCCTTCTGCATACCGCCTACAGTTACATGCATGCATGGTGACGCAGGCGCAGCGCCGCCAACACCGAACTCAAACCCCCACACATGACTCTGCCCTGCACCCATGCGTGCACCTATTTCACTGACGGCCGTGCCACCCGTGTCGCGGGTCAGCCTCACCTGTATCGCAACTGCGGATGCGGCAAGGAGCGAGCGCAGGCACACATGCCATATGTCAAGCCAGACAAACACCACCCCTTTCGACCCTGCCAGCCTCAAGTGCAACCACACCTTCACGGGCAGGCCTGTTGGCATTCTGTGTAACATAGCGCTTGCTTGCGGTGCGTGCGACGTGGCCGCAGCTGGCAACCGCATGCAAGCAATTGCCAAACTCAGCCCATTCGGGTGTCGAACCCCAGGTTTTGCGTCAGTCCTGGAGCAGGGGCCCCATGGCTAGAGACATCACCGAGGAAACAATGCTTGCATTTACAGCGCAATGGCTGCGCAAACGTCGACCTGCATGATGGTGCCCATCGCTTCAGGCCAAAGGCACGGCCAGCATCAAGGCTGGTGGTGGGGTTTTAAAGGGGTGGGCGCGTGAGTGAGGGAGGCGCTGTGCCACTGGGAGCGTGCTTGCGGGAGGCGGGAATGGGGGCGGGGCTAGAGGCTTTGCTATGGGCAAGCAGGCTTGCTGGCCGCGCAGTCACTGCGTGGGGCTGGCGCCACCTTCCAGGCAGACCCTCGTCGCCGCATCTGTGAGGCCTGTTGGCAGCAGGTGGGCCTGGGCGAATGGGTGCATGGCCAAGGGCCGGCCACCAAGAACCAAAGAGTTGGGTGGTTGGGCGGGCCGGTGGTGTGGGCGGGCGGGCCGCTGGCTGTTAACGACCCGAGCGGAAGCTTTGAGGATCAAGGCAGGTGTGGGGCAGGTGACACGCGTGTGCAGAAGGGAAGGGGCGGTGTTGGGGGCGCCGCCGCCGGCTCGGGGCGGCACCGCAAGGGGCGGGGGCTGTGGCGGCCCATTCGGGCCGTGGCGCCGGATGGCATGCGTGCCGAGGTCTGCAAATGGCACGGTGCGGTGAACGCGCCGTCTCTCAGGGTTGATGCTGCATGGTTGGGCTGTGCCGGCATCGCCAGGGAAGGGGTGGGGGTTGGGTGTGGAGCGAAGGGAACGCATGTCGAGGGCAGTTGGGTGCGTCCCAGTTGGGAGCGGCCGGCCCGCCATAGGGGTGAGGGTGAGTTGCAGGGCGGGGTCCGCCTGGCCTTTTCGGCAGAGCCCTGCGTTGCCAGCGTAGCTGCCGATCGGGCCTTCAAAAAAGCCCAAGGGCAGGCAGTTTGTGGCCCATGGCTAGCCAAGACAGGGGGTCGGATGGGATGGGGAACGGAATCGGGGGACCAGGGAGGCGCGCGAGGGCGGCCAAAGGGAAGTCGCGCACATATAGGGACGCCCTCCATGGGCGGGGCAGCGCGGGGGGGTTCTGCGGGCGCTCCTTTGCCCGCCCGCCATCGGCTTTCGAAGGCGGGGGCCTGGCCAAAGAACAGTGCAATGAGGGGTGGGCGGTCTGTTGGGACGTCCGGGGCACGTCGGCAGCCTGCCAGCAAGGGCGCAAGGCCCAGCTCAGCAAGGCCGCATCAAGGTTTTAAAGGGTTTCTACCAAGATCGGGCATGGCCATGCACGCGCGCAAGGCCGGGCGGGCGGATTCGGGCCCGCCTGCCGCACTTGCGGAGGCCGCTGGTTAGGGTGCGCAGCGGCATGTGAATGGAGGGACGCTCCTCCGACGCGTTGACACGTCGCGAGCTCGCAAACGCGCATCGTTCCTGCGTAACTTTTCAAGCTGTGCTCTCCCCCCATTCCAAGGGCAGGGCCTAGGGGAATGACCCCCCAAAACCCCCGCGCCGTGCGCTAGCGGGAGGGGGAGGCCCGCACGCGGGCGCGCGACGCGCACAGATGGAAATGGGATGGCAGGTGCGGTGTCGGTTTTGAGTCCGCAGGTGAATGGCAAAGGAGGGCAATAGCCAGCCAGGCCCCAGCGCTGCCGGCAGCGTCTGAGCCGGCAGGGGAGCCAGGCGCGCGGCGGCGCGCGCGCGCTCTGGGAGCGCCGCGCCTCACGCGCCGCACCCGGGCGTGCCCTTGGGCGCGGGCCCGCGCACGATGCCGTTGCCGGAGGTCGCCCACCACAGCGTGCAGCCGGTGGGGTCTGAGGGGTCCACGGCGGCGGCCTTGGTGCGCGGCTGGAAGGGGTTGTTGGTGTCCATATCGAAGGTCTCCCCTCCATCGAGAGAGAACAGGGCACCGCCGTAGCCCCAGCCCCCCTTGGACGCCTGGCCCCACAGCGTCGCGTCGCGGCCGCCGGCGACGTAAACGCGCTCGGGGTGGGCGGCGTCGATGGTGACGTCAGAGGGCCAGTCGCTGGGATGGACGAGGCGCCACGACGCGCCGCCGTCGCTGCGGGCGGGGCGCAGGGGGCCCGTGTGGGAGGCATTGCGGGGCGAGGTGAGTTGAGAAGTGTGGCAATGGAGGATTTCTTGATTTCCCACACGCAACCGCGGGCGGTAAAGCCACTGCAGGAGAGTGTACAAACCTGTGCAGCTGCACAGGAGCAGCGCTGGCGGCCCAGCCGCCGACAAGACCCCCACCCCAACCCCGCACACGAGCCACCTGGAACGCACCTGGTCTTCCACACGCCCGTCGCGCTGTTGTCCTGCCAGTTGTTGCGCATGTCCGTCAAGAACATCCGCTGCCTCGCGCCGGGGACGCCGCTGGCCCAGTCGACGGCGAAGGAGACCGGATAGTACCAGGGCTTGTCGCCGGAGGGAGGGGGCGCCACGGTGCCGCGCAGCAGCCTCCACGCGCTCCCGCCGCGGGGCATGACGTAGATGCCCGTGCGCTGCGGGGGCGGGGCAGGGCAGTTGTGTGGCAAGGGGGGGTGTTGCGCGTGGGCAGGAGAGCGCTTTTGAGAGTGCTCCCGCCGCGGGGCATGACGTAGAAGCCGGTGTACTGCGGGGGGGTGTTTAGATGGGTGGATGGGGCCCGGGTTTTGCATGGCGAGGCGGGGTGTTGCGCGTGGTCGGGAGAGTGTTTTGAAGGTGCTGGCGCGTCCGCTAGCTAGGGCTGCCCCAGCCGGACCGCCAGCGCCTGCCCTTCCCTCTCGTCTGCTGCTGCTTCACTGCAACGGCGGGAGCAGCCGCCCCTGCAAGGCCCACACCTTCACCCAGCAGGGCGCGGTGCGGGCGGGGCGAGCCATAAACCATACCCTTGAACCCTAAACCCGCCAGGCTCACCGGCTGGTTCAGGAAATTGCGGGGTGTGCCGGGTAGGCGCATGCCCGTGAGCAGGACGTAGACATCACCATTGGCGGGGTCGATGCGGATCTTGGGGATGATGGTCTGCGTGTGGGGGGCGGGGGGTTGGGTGAGGGTTGGGTGGCAGAGTTTGGGCTTTTCAGGCTGAGGGTTTGCGGGGTTTGTCATGACACTTGTGCGGGCTAATGGACCTGGTGCTGTTACCAACCCGGTGTGGGCGGGGTGTTTTCCCGCGTCCCAGCGCGCACGCCGGGCCCAGCCGCCGCCTGCGCACCTCGTTGGCCCACAGGTCGTCCCCGAGCAGGTTGAGGTTGATCCACTCCCACCGCCGGTCCACGCCAAACCTGGGGGGGCGGCAGAAAGCCATGTGAGGAAGGCAGCGGCGGCGGGGCGTGAAAGGGATGGTCACACCGGCGAGCAAGCGCACGGGACTGCTCCTGTTCATGCAGCGGCAGGTAAAGGCGCCGGCCGCGCGCGTCACCCCCGCCCCAACAGCACGCCCCTGCCTGCCTCGGCCGCCCCTCCCTCTCGGCCGGCGCACTTGATGCGGGCGATGCCGAGGTTGTGAGTGCCCCCGTAGAGGTAGCCCCCCTCGGCGTCGTATGCCACGGACAGGAAGTCCTGGGGGGGGGGTCGGGATTGGGGTCGGAGGAGGGCGCGTGGCGATCTGATCTGAATGGGCAGGGGTAAAGCCACGGTGCGCGGCTCTTAGGGCCCTGCCTCATCCCATCGAACCTCATCCAACCCTGCCTGCCCTGCCGTGTTAAGCCCTTTGCCCCCCTCACCGTGGTCATGTCTGTGCAGTACTCGCAGTCCGGATCGCAAGGGGGGCAGGCGCCGTTCCCACCCTACGACATCTCCCCTATCTTATCCTACCTCTTCCCTTTCCCACCCTTATCTGTAAGCCCCTGCTCCCCCTCACCGTGGTCATGTCTGTGCAGTACTCGCAGTCGGGGTCGTTGGGGGGGCAGGCACATGTCGTAGAGGTCGTCTCCCCCACGCGCTTGAACGTGCGGCCGAGGTCGTCCGAAACGAAGATGCCGCCGTTGCCTGGGGACGTTTTTTAAAGGGACGGGCGGGCCGGGCGCGTTTGGGGTGGCGGCATTGGCGGCGGTGTTGAAGACGGGGGCAGCAAGCGTCGTGCCCGGCGTCCCAAGCAAGTCCCTGGGTGCTGGCGGGGCGAAGCCCTGTCTGGCGTCCCACGCGGCCGGGCCCCCAAGCCGCGCCCGCCCTGGCCCCTCGCGATGAGCGAGCGCACCCCATCCTAAATAAAGCTTCCGGCCGCGCACCTGCCAGGGGGTGAGCGTACCACTGGCACTCGCTGCCAGCCCCTCCCCCCCGGCAGCACCCCACACACAGCGCACCTGCCAGGGGGCTGGCGTACCACTCGCTGGGCCAGTCGTGCCACTTGGCGGCCGCGATGAACACGCGGTAGGGGATGGACGGGTCTGCGCATGGTCGAGCAGAGACTTTTGCGTCAGCGCTGGACGCCCCGCCCACGAGGCCAAGCCGTTCGCCTGGCGAGGCGTGCAAAGACAAAGCCAGCTCGAGCCCGCTGCAGGGTCACGGGCTGCGTGCTCGCTGCGTGTCCTGCCAGAGGCGGGCCGCTGCTTCCACTGGGGCCACCATACGCCCAGCGCGCGCTCACCAAAGGCAAATGCGTATATGCTGTTGCTGGTGCCCGTGAAGCCGGGGTCCAGGATGCGCCAGCTGGCGCCACCGTCCTCAGAGACGATGCCCTGGGTTGGCGGGACGGACGGGTGGAGGGAGTGACGGAAGGGGCACAGGCGTTGGGAGGCAGATGAGCCGACGGTAGCCAGGGGTTTGGGCAGGGGTGACTGATGGGGACCCCAAAAAGCGCCCCAACCCTTGCCCGTCCCCCAAATCCAGAGACACCCTCTTGTCAGGCGGCGCCTGCACCAACAGTCCAACCCCTCAAACACTCAGTTCCATCCCTTGGTCACCTTGATGTCGGCGGCGCCGGCCCAGATGATGTCCTTGTTGCCGGGCGAGAACGCGACCGTGTAGAAGTGGGTCGGCTCCACGCCTGCACAGTTTGGGCGGGAGAGGCGTTGGGACTTGTGCTGAAGCTGATCCCTTCCCGCACGCAGCCGTCCGGAGCGCGACCGAGAATCATTGCGTTTCACTGTTTGCAACTGTTGCTTCCTTGACCAACCATCCCCTCCCCCTTCACCCCGCACCGGTCGAGCTCCAACGCATGCCGCTGGCCCGCGCCCCGCAGTCCCTGAAGTGCGTGAAGGGCGCCTCCCAGTGGGCCCCTGCGTCGCGCGTCACGTGCAGGAAGAACTGAAGGGGGGAGGGCGGGGGGACGGGGGGTGCAGGAGTATTTTGGTGTGGCGAGGCAGAGGGCCGGCCGGGAAGGGCGCCTCCCAGTGGGCCCCGGCGTCGCGGGTCAGTGCAGGAAGAACTGAAGGCGTGCGTTTTGGGGCAGGAGGGGGGCGCAGGCAGGTGTGAAGCGAGGCAGGCGCCGGCCATAGCGATACATAGATAGATAGGTTACTCATGCCATAGCATCGCTGCCATCGGCCTCGCGCTCCACAGAGCGGGCCATAGCGACGGGGCGGGCTTGATTGGTGGGCCCCCGGCCGGCGTCAGCCCCTCCCCTGGCGATTCCGCTGCCCCCTGGCCCTTCCCCCACGCCCCCTCACGTTCTCGCTGCCCCCCGTCCCTCCCCTCCCCTTCCCCCCCTCCTGCCCCTCTTCTCATCTTCTCGCTGCCCCTCGCCCCTCCCCTGACAATCTCGCTACCCTTGGGCCCTTGCCCCACGGCCCCTCACGTTCTCGCTGCCCCCCGCCTCGTCGGCGTTGAGCTGGTTGACCGCAAAATGGTAGTAGCCGCCGTCCCTTTTGAATTTGGCAAATGAGACAGGAGTGGCACGGCAGGGGATGGGAGTTGGATTAGGGGCAAGGCGGTTAGGTGGCAGCTCGCCAGGCAGCGTGCTGTCTTTGGCCAGCGCTCTTGGGGGCAAGAGGGCACGGGCGCCGAGCATGCCCCGCGCGGACCTATGGCCGGGGAGAGGCCTTGCGGCGCCTGCGGCGCGCATGGGCGAGCAAATGTACGCACATGCATGCAAGCGGACGCATATGCCGGCCCTCACCAGTATCCGACGTCGAGGCCGACGGCGCTGTACTCTAGCTTGTCTGCCGGCCACCGCGCCCAGCCCGCGTCCAGGTTCATCTGGTCAAACACCTGTCGCGGGGCGGAGCGGGTGGGGGGGGGGGCGCACACAAAATGTTTAGGCTGGTATGGGCGCAAGGGGGGTGTTTGGGGACAATTGTTGAGGCGCGGGAGGCAAGCCGTGCGTGCACCGGCGCGGGAGGCCCGGGGCCTGCCGAGCCAAAGGGCACGCGGCCAGGCAACGAATCCACCCCATTAAGCGCGTTCCACGACGCGCCTTTGTCGTGGTGACGTCACCGGCGGCGCCGACGGTGCTGCGGTACACGCGCGTCCCGTAGCCCCGGTCCCAGGCGCGCGAGGGGTGGGTCCAGATCACGCGCCCGTTGTTCTCGGCCATGGCGACCTGAGGAACAGGTGGGATGGGGTTGGAGGGCTAGATTGGGTGTGCTCGAGCATAAAGGGGCCTGCCTGTGGCCAAGGGTTGGAGGCTGCCCAGCTTGCGCCGTGCGAGTTTGGACATCCATTGCGCTGCAGCGTGCAACACAGCCAGCAGCAGACCCCCGCCCTCCCCTCACGTAGGTGGTGTAGTGCTGGGTCGGCTTGAACGTGGCGCCGCCGTCCGCGGACACCCACATGCGGCCGCACGAAGATATGGTTGCCTCCATGCCGTCGCTCCAGGGCACATTGGCCATGGCCTGGCGGGGGCGGGAGGCGCGGTTTGATCAGAGGTCAGGGTGGGGTTAGTCACGCCTTGCTGGCGCCAGGGGGCAAGCGGGCGCAAACACCCAGCCAGCTCATTGCCGTGCAAGGCCGCGTTTGCCTGCTTTTGATGCGTGGCCCCGAAAAAAGTTAGAAGAAGCTCGCACCTGGGCACAGAAGTCGCGGTCGCGGTCGACGTAGGCGAGGGTGAGGCCGGTCGCGTCGCGGCCCGCGGCAAACCACCCGATCGTGCCAGAGAGCACCTGTTTCAGGGAAAAGGGGGAGGAGCGATTGGGGTGGATGAGAGAGTGAAGTGGAGCCTGCAAGGGGGCGGGCACGGGTCGACAATATGCAGATGCCAAGGGGCACCGGGCGAATGACGCCGAGCAGCAGTGCAAGCAGCCCGGCAGCCCGAGCGCCGCCTGTCGTCTCGCAGCCCTTGCTGCCTCACCAGCCGCCTTGCCCCTGGCCCCGCCCCCCTTTGCCCTCCCGCTTTTGTCCCCAACCCTAAAAGCCGGCGCCCCCACCGTCGTCACGTTGAACGGACTGCCATCGGGCCAAGAGTAGATGCCATCGGGCGTGGCGTGGTAAACCGTGGGCGGGACAGTCGAGCCGTCCAGGAAGCTTCCCCTGGAGTCGGCCGCCAGCAGCGTGTGGTTGACGAAGCGCCACGTCAGCCCCTTGTCGGCAGTCCGGTCCAGTCCGCCGACGCTGGCGGCGTAGCAGAGGGAGGCGTCCTGGGAGGAGCAGGCCCAGTAGCGGATTTGCCTGCGTGCGCAAACGCGGGTAGGGGGAGGGCATAAGTTTCAAGGGTAGTGAGTGGGCCAGGGCTGCTGCCATCGGACGGCAGCGCAGCAAATGCAAGTGAACGGCATGCATCATCAACCCAAGAAAGCACGCACGCATGCGTGCACGTGCACGCACATGCACGCACATGCAGACGCACACCTCTGGTTGTTTGGGGGCGCGTTCTTGTTGTTCATCACCTGCGGGCATTTGACAGTGGGGGCGCTGGCTGTGGGCAGCAGTGGCAACACCAGGGGCCCCTTTATTTACGGGGATTGGCGCTGCTGCCCCACACGCCCCAATCCCAGCCTCCTGATGGCGGAAAGGCTCGGGAAAAAAACTCACGAACGCGCCGCCAGAGTTGATGTCTATGTTTGACCAGGTGACGCCGCCGTCGGTGCTGCGCTTGGAAACGCACGGCATGCCCTTGCCTGGCGCCCAGCAGGGGGCGGCGTAGAGGGTGAGGCCATCCGCGCTGAAGCCGATGGGCGGGGCGAACGGCATGTCCGTGGTCATGGTCAGCTGCGGGCGCGGGAGCGAATTGGGGCGGGACGTCAGCAGGGATGGTGGGCGTTGGCAGGCGTGGGCGGCGCCGCGGCCGGCGCGGGCCCGCGCTGGGGCTCCTCTCGAGGAGCCGGCGCGCCCCGCTGTCCTCGCCACCCCAAAGAAACCCCCTTGGCTCCCCGGCAAGCCCCAGCCATCTGCTGCCAGTTGCAGCCCCGTCCCCCTGCCCCGCCCGGCGCGGCGCCCCCGCAGCCAAACCTGCGAGTAGTGGACGGGCGCCCACGTCCGCCCGCGGTCGGTGCTCCGGAACCAGCTTCCCATGTCCGTGCCGACCATCCATAGGTCTGTGTAGGGGCTCATAGACAGCCCGGTCATCGCGCCGCCGCCTCCCACACCCTTGGACACGAAGCCGCCGCCCACGGCCACCTCGCCGGCAGGGCTCGCCGCGCACGCGGGCGGCGGCGGGGGCACGGGAGGGGGGCTCGGGGGCAGGGGCGTGGGCGGGGGCGGGACGGCGGTGCTCTTGTTGGCAAAGGCGATGGTGATTCGGTCGATGGTCACGCTGAAGTTGAAGCCGAACAGGATCTGGGGGGTTGGGGTGGGGCGGTGCGTGGTGAGCCGAGCGCGTTTTGTTGGAGTTTAGTGTGCTTAGCATGTGCATGCGTGCGCGCGCGCATGAGCGAGCGCAAGCACGTGTAACGGGCTCTATTCCGTTAGCAGGACGGCGGGCGCACCGCACGGCCGACCCCCACACATGGAAAGGACGCACCCTGAGAATCACGCCAGCTGGGCCTGCCCCCAACCTGGTCACCCACGCACCTGCACCCCCAGCACGACCTGGCCGGTGTACATGGGGTAGCTGGCAGGGAACGCCTGAGGCGGTGCGGAGCCGACCTGGACGAAGCCAGATAGGCGGCCGTTGGTGCGCTTGATGCCCACCACGCCCTGGGTGAGTTTGAAATGCGGAAAGTGGGCATGTTTGGGGCTGAAATGTCGGGGAGTTGGCCTGAAGAGGCGAGCAGTCAGGCTTGGTTGGGCAGGGGCAGTGAAAGAGGGCGTGCAGCAGCCACATGACCGCCCTGCATCGCCCGCTCCTGGCCCGGGCCAATGCTTCAACACATCCAAGCCCCTTCCCCTCTCCCCAAACCCCCTTCAGACCTGCTGCAGCCGGGGCGCCTGGCCGATGTCGCCCGTGTACGACGTCCCGTTGAAGGTGGTGGCCCCGGCCCAAATAGAGGACCACGTGTAGTCGAGGGTGTCGTGGATCTTGGGGCGGACGAACGCCACCTGGCGGTTTCAAAATTTGCATTTGAATTCGGTTTCGGTGAGAAAAGACTGTTGGCAAGATTTGAGCAAAGAGAGGGGGTGCGCTGCGGCAGGTGCTGTCGGGCACATGCCCAAAAGGGGTTGCGGTTGCGGGCGCAGAGCAGGGGAAGCGAGGGTCACGCAAGGAGCCTGTGCGCGAACGCGAGCGGCGTGGGCGCGTGGCGCTCGCCTGCTCGTCGTAGGTCGTGCCGGCCTCTGGCCAGGAGCGGTAGGACTTGAGGCGGTACCCGGGGGGCGCCATGAACACCGACACGAGGCCCTGGGGTGCGTGGGGGCGTGGGGCCATGTGGGAACCAGGGTTTAGGCAATGGCATGCACTCTCTTGAAATTGCCCCGAAACAACTCTCGCCATTGACTTGCCTACACCCCCAAACAAATCCCTGACGCCCCAAATGGCTCCCATAAGCCTTTGGAGGCCCGAGCCACACTGGCGCCCACCGCGAACCCCCACCTGGTATCCGGACTGCAGGACGCGGTAGGCCGAGAGCGTCACGTTCATCTCCACGTCGCCATCGAAGCCCTCCAGCGTCATCAGCCCCGCCGACGGCGCCAGCGGGCCCGAGTTCTCGTAGCCAGCGAGCGTGGCGGCGCCGGTGGAAGGGTTGAAAGTGACGTTGTTCCGCGTCTTGAACCAGGCAACCCAGGAGGCGGGGTCGGAGGTGGACCAGGTGGGCAGCGGGGGCACCGACGGGGGCGACGGCGAGGGCGCAAGGGAGGGGGAGGGAGCGACCGAGGGCGAGGGCGACGGCGACGGCGAGGACGCAACTGGAGGCGACGGCGAAGGCGCAGCCGACGGCGACGGCGACGGCGAGGGCGACGGCGAGGGGGAAGGCGACGGCGAGGGCAGCGGCGACGGGGAGGGCGACGGCGACGGCCGCGGCACGAGGGCGTCGTAGGCGATCTTCACAGATGAAATTCGCACAGAGAAGTTGAAGCCAAACAGCACCTGGACGCCAAACTTCACAGGGCCCGTCTGCACCTTGATCGGGCTGAACACACCGGGGGCGTTGTTCCCAATCTGGACGAAGCCGGTCAGCGTGTCGCCCGTGCGGCGCATGCTGACAACGCCCTGCTTGAGGCGAGGGGCGCCGCCAATGTCGGAATACATGGCGGTGTTGTTGTTGGGGCGCGCGGGGGCGGCCCACAGGTTGCTCCAGGTGTAGTCAATGGTATCGTGGATCTGGGGGGAAGGAGCGTGGCAGGTGTTGGTCGATAGGGCAGCACTTGTGGAGCACAGCTGGTGCTGTGTGGTGGAAGCTCAGGGGCGCAAGGAACCAGGGGAAGGACTCAGGCAAAATGACGATTGCATGCGCATGAGGTCCCAACGACCTGGCCGCCAGTGCAGACAGGACGGCAATCCTTCATGCACGCCTGCGCGCACCTTTGGCCTCAGCGCCGCAAACTGCATCATGTTGGTGGCGTAGGTCTCAGGCCACGACCGGTAGTCCTGGTTTGGGGGAGGGGGCCAATGGCAGGTTGAGCGGTGCAAGTGCCACAATCAACAGTTGCAGGAGGGAAGGCAAGGCGTGTGGAAACAGGCAGGCAACCCTGGCATGCCATGCAAGGCCCGCCCAAGCCCCAAGCCGGACCTCTAGCATGCAAACCCTGGTCACCTGCAGCGTGTAGTTTGCGGGCGACATGAAGAGCGACAGGACGCCCTGGTAGCCGCCCCTGGGGGGATAGATAATGGGGATAGTGTGGGCAAGACCGGTCAGAGGGCGCAGAGGATAAGGCCCAACCCATTAAGTTTATTGCGAGGGCGAAAGCAAGCTGTGTGCTCCGCACGCCTGGTCGTTCTCAAAGACACATGCGTGCTCACGGGCAGGCACGCGCGCGCCTTCCCCACAGTCTCAGAGGGACCTCACTGAAGCACGTCGTATGCTGTCAGGGTGATGTTGATGGCCACGTCGCCGTCGAAGCTGTCGAGGCTCAGCAGCCCCGCCGACCGCGCTAGGTAGGCGGGCGAATCGGTGAACCCGGCCAGCGTGGCGCCGCCCGCCGCGTCCCACGTCACGTTGTTACGGGTGTCGAGCATCGCCCGCCACGACGCCTCGGTGGCACCCGAAGTCCAAGTGGGCTGGGGCGGGGCCGGCGACGGCGAGGGGGACGGCGACGGCGAGGGCGACGGCGACAGCGAGGGCCGTGGCACGCGGGCGTCGTAGGCGATCTTCACGGACGAGATTTGCACCGAGAAGTTTGAGCCGAAGAGCACCTGGACGCCAAACTTCACGGGGCCCGTCTGCACCTTGATCGGGCTGAACACGCCTGGGGCGTTGGTCCCGATTTGGACGAAGCCGGTGAGCGTGTCGCCCGTGCGGCGCATGCCGATGATCCCTTGCTTGATGCGGGGCGCGCCGCCGATGTCTGAATACATGGCCGTGTCGTTGTTGGGGCGCGCGGGGGCGGCCCAGAGGTTGCTCCAGGTGTAGTCGATGGTCTCGTGGATCTGGCGGGAGCGGGGTCAATTAGGGCGATGCATAGGAGGTGGATGGATGATTGGATTGGCGGCCAAGGTTCGGCAAGAGGAAGGGAGGAGGGAGCAAGTGGGGGTCGTGAGCTATTGCGCGCTGGACAGAGGCATGGGCCGCGCTCTTTCAGGTCAATCATCGCTGTGCATGGGCCATCGGCGCAGTGACAACGGTTGCAGAGCGTCCTCTAGACTCCCACAACTAAAATCCTTCCTGGCAGGGCCCCAGCCAAGCGCAAGGGCCGAAGCTCTGTTCCAGGACACACACACCTTTGGCCTCAGCGCCGCAAACTGCATCATGTTGGTGGCGTAGGTCTCAGACCAAGACCGGTAGTCCTGGGCGGTTGGTGGGCGGAGAGGGTTTGGGGGCACAGGGGTGGGTTTGGTTCAGCTCCTGTTTATTCTTAGAGTGTTCAAGCCGCGCAGGGCAAGCGTGAGCACGCGCTGAAAGCGGCCCTGCTCGCCTGCAGCGTGTAGTTTGCGGGCGACATGAAGAGCGACAGGACGCCCTGGTAGCCGCCCCTAGGAGGGTTTGGAGAGGGTGTGCAGGCAGAGGCACCACCTTAGCAAGGAATCCAGCGGCAGGTGCTGATGGGGCGGCGCGACGAGCGCATAAAGCCCCGCATGCGTTGAGTTCCATGTTTGTGGGTGGGTGAGCACACAAGGGGCTGCATGTGCGCATGGCTGGGGCATGCGCCGCATCGTGTGCCAGCAAAATCAGACGCCTGCCCCCGCGACGCCCAATGCTCACTGCACGACGTCATAGGCGGTGAGGGTGATGTTGATGGCCACGTCCCCGTCGAAGCTGTCGAGGCTCAGCAGCCCCGCAGAGCGCGCCAGGTAGGCGGGCGAATCCGTGAACCCGGCCAGCGTGGCGCTGCCAGCAGCGTCCCACGTCACATTGTTGCGCGCGTCGAGCATTGCCCGCCACGACGCCTCGGTGGCGCCCGAGGTCCAGGTCGGCTGGGGCGGCAGCACCTTGGACGCGTACGTAATGCTGACGTCAGATATCTCAATTGAGCCGTAGAAGCTGTATAGAAGCTGCAGCCCGACCTTGACGTCACCGGTGGAGGCTTTGACGGAGGGCCTGAAGGCGACGGGGGCGCCGGTGCCGACCTTCATCCAGGCGGAGACGGTGTCGTTGACACGGGAAATGCTGACCCATCCCTGGTGTGGGGGGCGTTGAGGACGCGAAGGGGACGGGTGGTTTGCGGAGGGCAGAGAACGGTTGCAGGCACCGCAGGGCGGACAACACAAGAAGGCAGGTTGGGGCAGCCCACGCAAGACGTAGCGGGCGGGGTGTGTGCCAAGCATTGACCGCTCATGGCCCAGTTCCGCGGGCCCCAGAGCGCGGTTGAGGCGCGGCGCCCCCCTCCCGCCCCACCTGCGCCATGCGGGGCGCGGTGCCGGCGCCGCTCGACTGCGAAACGTTGCCGTTGGCGGGCGCGCCGGCTGCCCAAAGGGTGGCCCATGTGTAATCGATGGTCTCATGGATCTTATCAGGGGGAGTGCATTGGGGGGGCGCATGGGGAGGGGATTGGGGCGCGCATGGGAGGGGAGTGGGGCGCGTATTGGGGGCGGACGTGGGGGTTGCGCAGGGGTGAGCCGGCCAGCAGGGGCGAGGCAGTCCACCGGGCGCCGAGGAAGGCGCCGAGCATCTAACCAGGGGGTTTGCTCCGGCCGCTGGGGCCCGCCTCGGCTGCCATTCAAGCGCCCGCGTGCCCCCTGGCCTTACCTTGGGTCGGACCCACGCGTACTGCTGGGAGTTGATGGAATCGCTCTCTGGCCATGAGCGGTAGTCCGCAAGGGCGTAGCCTGGGGGCGCCAGGAACAGAGATAGCTGCCCCTGGTAGCCCGACCTGGGGCGTTTCGGTTGGGGCGCGCGCGGCCGGTGGGCGCGGTGGCCCGCAAGCCTGGGGTGGCGCGCGTCGCGTCGCGTCGCGGCGGTGG